>JAVJHY011885971.1:21266-33883 GCA_035593235.1 Phascolosoma agassizii
TCGCTCTCGCTCGCGTCGCCGAGACGCGCGCTGAACGCCTCGAGCGTGGCGCGTTGTCTCTCGAGCTGCGCGCGCAGCTCGTCGAACCTCTCGGGTTCGGACGCCGAGAGCTCCGTCCGTTCCCCGGCGTCGCGCGTGAGATCGAACAGCTCCCACTCGTTCTCGGCGGGAAAGTCGACGTCGTCGTCCTTCGGCGCCCAGATCAGCTTCCAGCCGTCCTTCCGCAGGGCGTACTTGTGCACGAAGTCGTCGTGAATTTCGCTCCACGTCGCGCGCTCGGTGGACTGATCGCCGAGCCAATCGCGCCCCTGCATGCGCGGGTCGAGCGGAATGTCGAGCGCCCCGAGGATCGTCGGCGTCAGGTCGATGAGCATCGCAGGCTCCTCGATCACGCGCGGCTCCTCGCCGGGAACGCGGATCAGCATCGGCAGGTTCGTGAGCTCCTCGTACAGCGTCTTGCCGTGCTGCATGAAGCCGCGCTCGAACATCTCCTCGCCGTGATCGGTCGAGATCGCGACGATCGTCTGGTCGCGCAGGCCGAGTTCGTCGAGCGCATCGAGCAGGCCGCCGACGAGCTCGTCGCAGAAGCGCAGTGTGGCGTCGTACAGGTGCGTCAAGTGCTCGCGGTCCTCATCCGTGATCGGTTGCGGATTCCAACCGAGCTTGCGGCCGAGGCGGTGCTCTTCGTAATCCTTGCGCGTCGACCCGCAGCCGTTCTCACGACAGGTCAGGTACTTCTCGGGAGGGTCGTAGTCGTGCACGAGGTAGGTGTGCACGAACAGGAAGAACGGCTCGTCGCGGTGATCGGCGAGCCACTCGCTCAGTTGGTCGGGCCCGTACTCGTCGATCAGTTCGCTCGTGATCGGCGGCGGGAGGCTGCGGTTGCGCAGCAGGCGCCGCATGGCGTTGAGGTCGTTGTTCACGATCGCGCGGAAGAAGTGCGCGTCGCGTTGTCGTAGCGGATCGATGTTGGCGAACCCGTCAAAGCCCTTGTCGAAGCCGAAGTCCGCGTTGACGAGCCCGCCGCCCGTGAACGCCTGCGTCCGATAACCGCGATCGCTGAGCATGCGCGCGAGCAAGGGAGAGCGCTCGGACGACAACGCGTGCGTCGTGCGCTGCACGCCGTGCACCGATGGGAACTGACCCGACAGCATGCTCGCGTGCCCGGGCAGCGTGTAGGGGGCCTGTCCATCGACGTGCGCGAAGCGGATGCCTTCCCGCGCAAAGCGGTCGAGGTTCGGCGTCGGGTTGCCCGGCGCCCCGTAGCTGCCTACGTGATCGGCGCGGAGTGTGTCGATCGAGATGAGCAGCACGTTCGGTCGGTCTGGCCGGGCGGACGTGTCACGCACGATCGGCGCACCGAAGAGGCCGGGCAACTCGCCGTCGACGCAGAGCTCGACGGAGACGCGCTTGCCCGCGAACGCGGTGAGATCGACCTCGACGTCGCTCCAGCGCGCGTCGCGCAGCTCGGTCGGAGCGGCGTGGTCTTTGCGCCACACCTCGGTCCCGTCGACCCGCAGGGCGAAGCTCTGCCCGCGTGGTCCGCCGGGGAGGAGCGCCGGCGACCAGACGCCGATTCCCGTTTCGAACACCGGCCTACCGTTGGGCACGTCGATGGAGAAGCGCACGCGCTCGTCCGGATAGCAAACGACCGACGGCCGCACTTCTGCGCCGAGGTGTCCGCGGACGAGCCGCTCGGTGCGCCAATCGTCGCGCGGTGCTTCGCCGGCAGCCATGTCACGCACGGCGGCCGCGAGACTCTGGTCCCATACGGCGCGCACCGGTGTGCGCTCGAGGTGCACGTCCGCGACGTCGAGCGAACCGCTCGTAACCTCCGTATCGAATGAGAAGTTGGTCGCAACGAGCAGGGCGCGGGTGTCGGGCCCCGTGCAAAACAGGCGCTCGCGGGACTGCCAGCCGTCCGTTCCAGCCGCGGTCTCGAACAGGTGCCGCGTGAAAACCCAGCGCGTGGGGTCGTCGCCCAACAACTCGCTCGGCGTTCCGGATCGAGTCAGCTCGGCGAGCCAGGTCGTCGCGCCGAAGAACGGATCGGGTGCGACGATTTCGTGCGCGCGGACCCGTGCGGTGAACTCGTAGCACGTTGCCGGCTCGACTTCGACGATGCGATACACCGAGCCGCGCCGGCCCGCGAGCGTCAGAAACGACCCCGACTCGTCACTGCCCGCCGCGACCGAGAGGATGTCTTCCTCGATGTCGAGTGGGTGCGCTGCGTTCGTCGCGAGCCGCCAGGTGCCGAGGCCGCTCGAGAAGTCGTCGGCGAAGATCACCTCGCCCGCTTCGTGCTCTTGTGCAGGAACGAGCTCGCCCGCGGTGCTCTCGAAGAGCCGGACCCGCGCGCTCGGCGGCGGCCCTGGTTCCTCACCGCACGCTCCAGCGCACGTGGCGAGCAGCACTGCCGCGAGCGGCGTCCGATCCTGTCGAGGCTTGCGAGTCATGCGCGGTGATTCTCACCGCGCGTGCGGTGGGGTTCCAGCCCGTCTCGTACGTGCGCGACCGGGGGCGCGTGTGGAGCAACCGCCAGCTCTTCAGCGGCGCATTTCGAGCGCGCGGTTCTCGGCCTTCGTTGCCGGCATGACGAAGCGCGTGATGTCCTTGGCCGTGAACTCCGAATAGGCGTGGTCTTGCTCGACCAGAAGCTCGATGTTGAGCTTGAGCTTGTCACCCCTCTTCAAGCCGCTGAGTCGAAAGCCGATCTCAGCGACGCCGTCGCCGTCGGTCTCGCCCGAGAGGACGAACGGGCCCGGAAGCCCTTCGAAGGCGAGCGGCGGCCCGCCCCTCTCGTAGTCGAAGCCGGCGAGTTTGCGCGAGACGCCCGCGGGCAGGAATGTCGTGACGAGCTCGTTGTTCTTGAACACGCGGGCGATCACGCGGATGCCGGCGACGGGGATGGCCGGGGGCCCACCCGTCATGCGATCGACGCGCACGTGCGCGATCGCCGTGGCTCCGGTTCCGCCGCGGTTGATCGCGCGGAAGCTCCATGCGAGGTCGCCGACGACGAGATCGCTCCCGCCCGTCTCGAAGCTGCGCGTCGTGATCGGTGCGGGGGGACTGCCGGGCAGCGCAAGGTTGTGCGCTGGCATGTTCGGTAGGGGCACCGAGTCCGTGCGGCCCGCGTAGTCGGTGACGCTCACAGTTCCGGTGTACGTGATCCACGGCGAGCCGCTGGTCGAATTGAGCAGGTCGGTGAGGAGCACGCTCGACGTCTTCGTATACCGCTTCGTGGACGTCTGTTGCTGAGGGCCGCCGGCGCGCGCATAGGACACCGTGACCTTGCAGGGCTCGTCGGTTTCGACGTTGATGCGCGCCACCTGACCCGTGACCATTTGCGTCACCGCCCGATCGATGGTCGGATCGGTCGTGTCGGAGGATCCGACTCCGAGGTTCAGCGGATCGCCGCCGTTCTGAACCTCGTGTCCATCCGGCCAGCCGTCATCGTCGGTGTCGCGGTCGAACGGATCCGTTCCGAGCGCGATCTCGTCCTCGTTGAACAGATCGTCTCCGTCGTAGTCGAGCGCGAAGAGATCGCCCATGCCGACGGGCACGCCGACGAAGACATTGCTGCCCGTCCCGGCGAGCGCCTGCCCGGTGAAGAAGCTCAGTGGCTCGCTCGTGATCGACGTGTCCGCGGCGTCGAACAGGCTGGTCGCTCGGTTGTAGCTCCAGCGCATCGGGGTCAGGCTGGCCGAAATCGTCGACGTGCCGTAGACGCCGATGTCGCAGTTGCGTGCGTCAGCCTCGGGGAGGAGGTAGTTGGCGAGCACGAGCGACGCGGTCGCGTGCGTCGCCTGATCAAGCAACGTCGAGCGATACGTCGCGGGCGCGATGCCTTGGTCCCACTGGAAAATGAACCCCGTCATGTCGGACAGGTCCGCCGCGGGATCTGGGAACGCGAGGGCGAACGCGTGCAGGCCGACCGACAAACCCGCGTGCGAGTACGCGCCGCCGAGCAGCGAGTAGAACAGGTTCTCGTTCGGTCCGCCGCCGAGGCCGGCGAGCGTGATCGGCACGGGATCGAATTCGGGCGTCGTCGGATCCGCGTCCTGTTCGCGTCGGTACAGGTCGTGGAACGAGCCCGTGCGGAAGCGTTGGCGCCGCGGTTTCTGCTCGGAGAACGCGGCGCCCGATCCGACGAAGCCGCTGTTCGTTCCGATCGGCTGGTTGTGGCACTTCTCGCACTTGCTCGCGAAGAGCGTCTGACCGATCGTTGCGCGCGACGGAGGCGAGCCGATAAAGAGCGTGGGCTGGATCGCGTCGTCGACGAGGCGCGCCTCGTTCTGGAACGGATTCGGTGCGCTCTGGATGGAGAACGTGAACGAACGGAAGCGCTCGAAGTCCTGCGGGCTGAGCTTGTTCGGCGCGCCGAGCAGCGACACGAACGCGGAGTTGAACTCCTGGAAACCCTCGCCCGCATCGCCGCGCCACTGGAACGGGGCGATCTTGCTGATGCCGGCGAGCGTCTGCGTGAGCATCGGCCCCTTGTCGTCGGTGGGAAGGTCCGAGAGGTTCCAGACGACCAGGTCCGACCGTCCTTCAACGTGGCAGGAAGCGCACGACGCGTTGTTCTTCGCCGAGTGCGATGCGTCGTAGAAGAGCTCGCGCCCGCGCCGGATCTCGTAGGGCGTCGGATCGAAGCCGAGGTCGAGCGTGAACACGTGCGTCGGCGCCGCGAGGGTCAGGTACACCTCGATCTTGTTGGTGCCCCAGCAATAGACGAACAGGTAGTTCTGCGACGACATGAAGTGCAGGCCGCGCGGAATCGATCCGTCGGGGAGATCGAACTCGGCGAGGAAGCCGCCGTTCTGATCGAGCACCATTACGTTGTCGGTCAGGAGGCCCGCGATCGCGACCGTTGTTCCCGCGAACTCGAGCGCGTACGGCAGGCCGACGGTGCGGCTCGGATCGTAGGGGAATCCGCCGTTCGTCGTGTCGAGGTCGACGATCGTCGACGGAGTGTTCGGCGGGTTGCCGACGGCCGGAAGGGTCGAGATCGAGACGCGGTTCTGAACGACGTCCCCTTGGATTTCGCGGTAGCCCTGGCGCAGCGGATCCTTGTTGTTCGCCTCGGTATTGAGTTGCCACACGTCACCGGTGCTCGGATGCACGGCGACGCCGAACTGCAACGTGCCGACGCTCTTCGTCACCGCTTCGACGTTGCCCGTCGAGCGCACGAGGCGGAACAGATCCTCGTCCGGAAGTCCCGTGCCCATGAGCGCTTCCGTGTCGAAGTCGACGACCGTCGGCCCTTGGTGCTGTGGGTGAAAGGGGTTGGTCGCTTCTCTGCGCGCACCGGAGTTGTTGCCGGAGAGCATCGGCGCGACGAGCACGTCGTCGCTCGAGTCGAACGCCATGAACGTCGGCGCCTTGCCGGGGATCCGGAAGATCCGCGTGACCGACAGCGTCGTAAGATCGATCTCTGCCACCGCGTCCGCCGAGCTGCACGAAACGAACGCGGTGTTCGTGCTCTGGTCGACGAGCAGGTCCTGCGGCTCGCCGAGGATTGCGCTCGTACCAGGGTCGCGCAATTCGAGGATTGCGAGCGAGTCGCCAGTTAGCCGGTCGAGCACTGCGAGCACGTACGAATCGCGGCACACGACGAGCAGGCGCGACTCGGGAACGAGGTCGAACGGGTCGTCGTCCCAGAGGGCGAGCGCGACGGGCGAGCGCGGCGTGTCGAAGCGCGTCGCCCCGAGTCCGTTGAAGCGAACCACCGCGTTGCCCTGCACGTTGACCGCGAAGATCTCGAGGTCGTCTGCCGTGACGGCAAGTGGCCGAATCGGGACCGCGTTCGTCGAGACCCAATCGCCCTCGACGTTGTCGAGCGTCTGGTAGGGAGCCGTTTGCGCGTTCGCAGTGGCCGCGCCGCCGACGAAGAGTGCCAGCGCGAGGAGACTCGTGCGGATCATGAGGTGGGGGGGGGGAACGCTCGGAACGAACCCGAGCCTGGCGCGACCGGGAGTTTCTTTCGGTTCCGCGGCGCGTTCCTTAAGGGAGGGGGCGACAATGAACCATACTCCGAAACGGCGTTCCGCGCAGTGCGGGGCCGTCAGCTCGATGGGTGAGCGCCCGTCCGCCCGGCAGCTGCGGGGGCGCCACGGCGACTCAGGGCCTCAGGGCCATGGATGCCCGCCGGATGTTCCTGCGCGATGACGGCCGCCCGACGCGCCCGTGTGGCGCACGCCCGGGTGAAGTTGGCCATCCGGCCTGTCGTGACGGTCTTTTCCGAGTACAGTTGAGGTGGCAGCGCGGCGTCCCGACCCCGGCTCCGGCCCGGTGGGCGATCCACCGTCCGAAACGCGACGCCGTGGGCCACTTCTCCCGATTCTCCCTCCTTCCTTCTGCGCAGGCAGTCGATGCACCCTCGTCGCCGACGATTCCCGAAGCGCGTCCTCGCTGCGGTCGCACCGCTTCTGTTCGGTGCCCTCGCGGTCGACGTCTCAGCCGCCCAAACGGCTCCGTACACCACGAGAGACGAGATCGAGGGCGCGTGGGTTTCGTACAACGCGGTACCGATCCGTCCGATGGTGCTCACCGCGGATTCGCTCGATGTCTACGCGGTCAGCACCCAGGCCAACGCGGTCGTGCATGTCGGCGGGATGGGGACGGAGCGCTTCGCGACGCCGCGTTCGCCGGTTTCCATCGCGCTTTGGGACAACGATCCCTTCGACGCCACGCCCGAAGCGCGCCTCGTGGTCGCGTGCCGCGATTCCTACGCGGTTGCCGTACTCGATCGACTGACGGGCGAGACGCTCGCGGTGCTCGAAGTGCGCGATCCCTCGACCGGTGCGATTCTGGGCGAACCGCAGGACGTGCTTGTGGATCAGAGCGCGGATACGGCGTTCGTGTCCTGCGCGGCGTCGGACGCCGTTGCCGAGATCGATCTCGTGTCGATGAGCGTGACGCGCGTCTTCCTGCTTCCGTCGAAGAACCCCGTGTTCATGTGCTTCGACGGGAATGGCGATGTGCTCGTCGCACCGATGCTCTCGGGCAACAATTCCGCCGCGCGTCGGACGCCCGACTTGTTCATCAACCCGCAGCACTTCGGGCCGACCGTCGTGGACTTCGCAACGCAGGGGCTCGAGGGCACGCGTTTGCCCGACGAGGATCTGTTCCGCCTTGTGCGTTCGACCGGCGCGGTGCAAGCCGTGACGACGGCGGCTGGCGCGATTCAGTTCGGCGTCGCGATTCACCCGTCGACCGGCGACGTCTGGCAGCTCAACACATCGGCAAACAACAAGGATCCCCAGCGCCAGGGCGTGGCTGCTATCCGGGGTGACTTCGTCCGCAACCGCGTGTCGATCTCGACGCTCAACGCGGTGGGGGATCCGGCGCGCGTGCCGCACACCGTCGTCGACCTCGACCAAACGAATCCGTCCATCCCGTTCGACGAGACGCGGACGGTCGGTCAGCCGTACGCCGTCGCGTTCGTCGGAAACCTCGTCGCGATCGCCGGGTTGCTCACCGACAACGTGATGGTGCTCGACTCGCAGGGGGATTTCGTCCTCGAGTTCGACCTGCCGGACGGCTCGATCCCGCGCGGGCTGCTCTACTCGCCCGCGTTGAACCTCTTGTTCGTGTACTGCTGGGGGACGAACAAGATCGAGACGTTCGTGACGAGCCTCTCGCCGACCCACGATGCGACGATCGACCTCGGCTACGACCCGACACCGGCGCAAGTGAAGCGCGGTCGCGAGATCTTCTACGACGCGTCGCACTCGAAGTGGAACAATTCGACCTGCGTGTCCTGTCACGTCGAAGGCCGGATGGACCAGCTCGTTTGGAACCTCGGCGATCTTCCGACCGACGACAAGGGGCCGCTCCTGACGCAGCCATTGGTCGGTATCGAGCGCGTGACGCCGTTCCATTGGCGCGGCGAGCAGCACAAGGGGCTCGCCGACTTCAACGCCGCGTTCGTCACCTTGCAGGGCGCTTCGGAAGTCTTGTCCCCGTCCGACTTCGCCGACTTCCAGTCGTTCGTGTTCTCGATGCAGAACACACCGAACGTCGTCCAGAACGAATCGCGAGTCATCGATGACAGCATCCGCTCGACGACGTTCTTTGGTGCGCCGGTTTCCCAGGCGACGTTTGGCCAGCCGCTCTTCGAGCAGGAATGCGAGGTTTGCCACAACCTCCCGCTCGGTTCGGGCAACGACATCTTTGGTGACGGCGCGGTCTTCAACGAGCAGAACCCACGCCGCCAGCGTTATCGCATCCCGCCCTTCCGGAACATGTTCCGGCGCCAGCAAGATGCAGATCCGATCGCGCCTGGGCTGCAGGCCGTAGAGGTCAAATTGCTGCCCCTCGCGAGCTCGACCGCGCGCAAGACTCACTACCTCGCCGCCGACACGCTCGTGTATCCGGTGCTCGGCGCCGGGTTCGGTCACGCGGGACTCGCGCTCAACGTGTTCGGTCGCGTCATTCCGTTCGCGCTGACCCCCCAGCAGATTACCGACATCACCGACTTTCTCTGGCAACTCGACTCCGGCATCGCGCCGGCGACCTGGCGCACAACGATGCTCGACCAGGCGAGCCACACGATCGCGTCGGCCGAGCTAGCGAATTACCTCGTGCCGCAGGCGGACGCCCGCAACTGTGACATCGCGGTCTACGGCACGTCCACGATCGCGGCCGTGCCGACCGCGATGCGGTGGTACTACGATCGTGATTCGTCGCTCTTCGTTCCCGAGAACACGGGAGTTGCGAGCCAGGCGCTCAGCTTCTTCACGACTCAAGCCCTGGCGGGCGACGGAAGCAACGTGTTCGTCGGGCTGCCCGTGGGGATGGGCGAGCGTTTCGCGGTCGACTACGACGGCGACGATCTCTACAACGCCGACGAGACGGCGCTTGGTACCGATCCGTTCGAGGCGGACAGTGACGAGGACGGCTGGCCGGATGGGCATGAGGTCAAGAACTCCGGCGACGCGCTCGCGAGCGGCATCGGTTCCGCGGACACGACGGACCCCGTCATCCTGCGCAGCGCCACGCCCCTGGTGACCGGTACGGTGGCGCGCATCAACGTCGAGCTGGACGAGCCATGCCGCGTGCGCGTCGAGTACTCACGCGCCGGTGGCGGGCTGCAGGTCACGACGAGCGCCGTGTTCGCCAAGACCCATAGCGTTCTCTTGAACGATCTCCTGCACTCGAGCGGTGGCGACCCGTGGATGACGTACACGGGGACCGTGACCGCGATCGATCACGCCGGTCGCACGTCGAGCATCGGCTTGCCGACGATGTCGGATTACAACCTGAACCAACCGGACACTCCGCCCGGGCCGATCACGACGCGCAACTTCCGTACGCTCGACAAGTCGAACCTGATTGGCGAACTCCAGTGGACCAGGCGCGCGATCAACCGCGGTCGCAGCGCAGTCTCGGCGCGGGCGAGAGTTCGCGTCGATCGGGTCAACGGTGGGCCGCCGGGGGTCCCGGTCGAGGGCGTGCGGGTGATCGCGCGTCTGTTCAAGAACAACGAACAGATCGGGTCGTTCGAGCCGCTCGCGACGACGACGAAGCTCTCGTCGTTCTCCTGGATGGCGCGCTCAGGCGCCGTCAGTCCGTTCACGGGACTCTCGGGACCGTTCCTGCTCTCCAAGGTCACGGACGCCGACGGCGAGGCGGAGTTCGCATTCACTCTGCGAGGCCTCTCGCGCGGCGACGAGCTGCATCTCAACATCGAGATGATCGTCGAGCAGGACACCTCGCTCCCGGGCTTCACGATCAAGGCCCTCGATCGCTGGTCGATGGGATCCACCGCGGAAGCGAACCGCGGGATCAAGATGAAGCTCTAACAGGCCGTGGGAGGCTCACGCCTTCCTCGAAGGGCGCTGGATCCGCGCTGCCTGCGTTCCGCTTCCTCCGAGTATCCGCCGAATACGCGTCGTCAGCGCGCCTTGCCAGCGCGGTCCATCACGCTCCGAGGGCGCCGTGAGCCTCCCACGGCCTGCTAGGCCGCGCTAGTCGCTGAGGGCGAAGGCCGATTCCGCGACGACCACGAGTTCGTCCGCGTCTTCGAAGATGCGGAAGTGACGTTGCGAGGCGACGTTCTCGAACCGCTGCACGCGGCCGCTTGCCGGCCACTCGATTTCGAGCTCGTCGATTCGCTCGGCGGCGCCGATGCCGATGTGCTGGATGAGCGAGCTCGCGCCGAAGCTCCCGCCCGAGTTCACGTCACGGTAGATCGAACGCTGCGCCTCGCCTTCGGTAATGCGCGCGCGGATGTGGACGCCGATCCCGGCGCGGTTGGAGTCCGTGCCGATCAGCTCGAGACGCACCCAGTTGTTGCCGAAGCCCGGGTTCTCGAACAGCGCGTTCCCGAACGCGTCGCCGGCGAACGCGCCTCCCATCTGCGCGAACAGATCCTGGTCGCCGTCGTTGTCCAGGTCGCAGAACGCGACCCCGTGGCCCTTCTGAAGATGCCCGAAGCCACCCGCGAACGTGACGTCGTCGAAGAACGTGCCGCCGCGGTTGCGATACACCTTGTTGGGCTCGAGATCCTCGAACGCGGGTGAGCCCGTGCCGAGGTGCATGTCGAGGAAGCCGTCGTTGTCGAGGTCGCCGAAGTTGGCGCCCATGGGCAGCGAGACGATTCCCATCCCGAGCTGGCGGCCGACCTCGACGAAACCGCCCTTTCCGTCGCCGCGAAAGATGTGGTGCACGACCGAGTCGTCGGCGATCTGCAGGTAGCTGGCGGCAACGCGCCTCACGATGTTGTAGCTAGGCACTCTCTGGTACGTGCCGACGTACAGGTCGAGCGCGCCGTCGTTGTCGTAGTCCCAGAACCAAGTGGCGAAACTCAGGTCGGGCGCGTCCACTCCGGTGCTCGCCGCGACGTCGTCGAACGTGCCGTCTCCGTTGTTTCGGTACAGCCGGTTCGGACCCCCGAAGTTCGACACGAAGAGGTCGGGGTCGCCGTCGCGGTCGTAGTCCCCCCAACTGGCGCCCTTCGCGAGTAGGAAGTTCTCGACGCCCGCGGCCTTCGCGACGTCGACGAACGTCCCGTCGCCCTCGTTGCGATAGAGCTGGCATGCGATCACGAACTTGCTCGCTGACTCGGCGCCTACGAACACGTCGGCGTCGCCATCCAGATCGTAGTCACACCACGCCGCCGTCGACGTCGGATACGCCGCGGTGATGCCCGCGCTCAGTGTCGTGTCGATGAACGTGCCGTCGCCGTTGTTGCGAAGGAGCGAGTTGATGAACTGACCGCGTTTTCCCAACCACGCTCCGCGCAACAGCAACACGTCGATGTGCCCATCGTTGTTGTAGTCCGCTTGCGCCATGTTCAGGCCGCCGAGGATGCCGACGAGCCCCGCTTCCTCGGTGCGTTCGACAAACCTCCCGTCCGACTCGTTGCGGAAGTAGTGGAGCTGGCCCGCGGGGTCCCAGCTCGACGTAAGGATGTCGAGGTCGCCGTCGCGGTCGAAGTCTTCGGTCACGACACCGCCAGCGAGGTTGTTCGTATTCAGTCCGAGTGCCGGGGCGACGTCGCGAAAGCGCGGGAACTCGACGGCGGACGTGAAGGTGTCAGTCGGGATGAGCAGCGGCTCGGGCACGTCGTCGGGATACCCACCGACCGTCATGTATAGGACGTTGATCACCCAACGGCAGGCGAGCCGGCGGGCGTCGTCGTCGGGAACCAAGTCGACCACGCGCTCGAAGTGTTCGATCGCGTTTCGCGAACCGCGCTGATCGACGTGCACACCTCCGTCGCGTATCGGCAGCAGACAACTCTCCGCGGTATGACGCGCGACGCAGTTCTGCACCTCACCGAGACGCATGTAGGCCGTGCCGAGCGAGTAGCGCACGTCGACTTCCAATTGCGCGCGTTGCTCGTCGGGCAGCGTGAGAGCGATCGCGAGCGCTTCCTCGAGCGCCTCGACCGCGCGCTCACTCTCCCCGAGCTGCATCGCCGCGTTGCCGAGTTGATGAAACGTCCGCACCGCGCCAACGGGGTGCTTCTCGCGGTCTCCTTTCGCGACGACACGCTCCAGATACTCGAAGCGTTGGCGCCCGACGTACGGATGGTCGATCTGCGACTCGGCGCGGATGGCTTCGATGAGCGCGAGCATGCGCCCGTGATTCGCCTGGTCGGCGTCGGTCACCTCGACGGGGGGGAAGAGCTCGTCTGGTGCCCGTCCTGCTCCGCCGACGGGCATGAGGCTCCAAGCGCTGACAAGTGCGATGCTCAAGGACAGGATGGGGCGAGGGAGCACGGGGCCCACGATACGCCAGCCGGGGGGCACGCGGCGACTCTTTGTACGAAGGCTGGCGCGGAATACGCTATTCGCGCGCCGGGCGCTCTCGTGCGGGGGCGTCCGCTCATGTTGGCTTGAGCGTTCTCGCCCGCCGGCACGATTCTCTCCGAGGAGATTCTGGGGCGTGTACTTCGCGCCAATTCAACGCAAACCCAAGCGGAATCCTAAGTGCAATAGAAACAGAGTTGACAGATGCATGCAGAGATCATAACGTTGATGTTGATATGTATGCGTGCACCTCGTGTCCCGGTTTTGCTCGATGAAATACCTTGTGTTGCTCGCGCTCGTGTCAAGTCCCGCCTTGTCGTTCCAGGGGACCGAACACGACTTCACGGATTCGCTCGG
>JAVJHY011887049.1:8582-33866 GCA_035593235.1 Phascolosoma agassizii
ACCAGCGAGTTCCTTGTGGCGGGAGGCTTTGACCTCAATGGCGATGGCACCAACAACGATCAAGAGATCCTCTGTTGGGCCAACACCAATCTTGGCGGCGGCGCCACGAGCAACTTGGTAGCGGCAGGTGGCATCCCCGGTATGGGAGGCCTCCAGGCCGTGAACCTCCAAAGTGGGTCCATGAAGCAGCTGGAAAACGGCTGGTACAGCCTTGTGGTGCAAGAAGCGTTGAATGGACTCATGGACATCAACGGCAACGGCATGATCGACACGGCGTTTCTACTGCTTGACGCGGGCGGGGGCATTCCTCAACTTCATAACCCTCTACTTCATACCGATCCACTTCCCCTCCCGCAGCCTTCCAATGTCCCCGACACCGGAATTGCGGATGACGACGGCGTGTTGGTGCGAATTCGCGAGAACCTCAATGGCGGCGACCGCGATGCTGATGGCAACAGCGCCGAGCTACTCTTTACGTATATCTCGTTCGCTTCCCCCATGGCTCCTGTGTTTCTTGATGCAGGCGGAACACTGGCCCATTTGGCTGGCGGTCGCATTGGCGTGACGGCGTCGGAAGCAGATACAGCAGCCGACTACGACGGCAACGGCAGTACAACGGATTTCGTATTTCGTGTATTCGACACAACAGGCACCGTACTGCTTGAAGCCATTCCATCTACACCGTTTTCTCAACCCACGGCGGACGACGGAAGCATCTGGGCCTTCCTTCGAACCGAGATGATCGCGGGCAGCCCGTTCGATCTCAATGGCGACGGCGATACGTCGGACTTGATTCTCGGCATCTGGAAGCCTTAGCTCAAGGCCAATCGAACTGGCTTTACGTTAGAACTCGAGGAATGCCGTGGTGGCATGGATGAACACCACGGCAACGAGGGCCCATAACAACGTCTTGTGAATGCCATCGATGACTTGCTTGGAGTTGCGCTTCGGGCGGATTCCTATGCGGAACGCGATGGCCCCCACTGCGAGGGCGCTCAACCCCACTTTGAGTGCAATCCACCCAGCATGATCCCATTCAAGCTCGCGGACAAAGTTGTGTATGAAATAGCGCACACTAAAGCCCGGATGAAACACCAGAAACACTAGCATCGACATGAGAGTGGCAAACAGGCATGACGTGATCGTAGTCATCCAAGCAGCCACAATCTGACCGAGAGCCGTGGGCTGAAGCAAGTGTCGCCGTAACGGTATGCGCATGAGGCGAAGCGCATCTACCTGCCGCGTAAAACTCAAGTGGCCTATGTGCGCCGCAGCGGCAGCTCCAAGCTTGGCGGCAAGCAACACCGACACCATCATCGGCATGGCAATGCGCGTAAACACCATGCCCAAACCTGCGAGCAGTTCGTCTTGAACGAGTGGTTCAGTAAACTCGCGCTTGGGAAGATGCTGAAACAAGAAGAACGTGCCCGTCAAGGCCACCATGAGCGCACAAATGCCTGTGAACATGATGACACCCAATCGCACGTCACGGCGAAGGACATGGCGAATGCGCGGGCCATCCAAGGAGTGCGTGAGCCGAGTAAGGCACATCGGCAACGTGGCTAAGGAGCAAAGATCGGTACCCACATCTGAGAGCGCAAATGCGGCGCGTTGCCAGCCCTCTATGACGCGATCGCGCAGCGTACGGCGCGGAGGTGCCATCTCGAGAGGCGGCTCTCGCAGCCCCATGAGCGCGGCCACGTCTTCCCACGTGTCTGGCGTAACGTCGGTGCGACGCAACGAACGCGTGCGTGGATCGAGAATGAGCACGGCGTCTACTTGACCACGAAATGCCTCGTAGTCGTGTGAGATGGCGAGGCTGAGGCGCTTGTGACAGTTCTGAATGGCACCCATCACGCTGGCCACTGCCGCTGGATCAAGACCCGTTGTGGGCTCGTCGTAAATGATGACTTGGGCCCCACGCAGAAGCGTTCGGCAAATCGCAATACGCATGCGTTCACCGCCCGAACATTCATGGACGGTGCGGTCAAGCGACTCAAGACCCAACGACGCGGCGAGCGCTTGACGCTCCTGGGCATCCTCGCTGCCAAAACGTAGATTCTGATCGACGGTAAGGTCGTCGAACAGGCCAAGGGCATGGAGCTGGAATACGGCGCCCAACTGTTGATCCATCAACTCAGGCGTGGAACCAATCAGTTCGTGCTCATCAAATCGAAGCGAACCCTCAACACGAAGTCCAGGCGACTTGGGCCCCGCGAACCCAAAGATAAGATCGGTAAAGAGCGATTTCCCCGATCCCGAGGGCCCTACAAGAAGTACGCGCTCGCCCTCGTAGACCACGAAGTTGCTTGGCGCAATAAGCATGCGACCTTGGACATCGACACGGAGTCCCTCGCCACAAAGGATGGGCTTGCGCGACGCAGAACTCATTTCGGCAAAGCCTCACTCTTCGCGTCGATGGGAGCATCCGGTATGTCTTCCACATCGATCTTCTTAAGATCCGGCTGCGTAGAACTTGAAGGTGCATTCCCAGGTTGAGGACCGTCGTTGTCGGTTCCTTTGACTCGGTGAAGCAGCAAGAGCGCCGTCTTTTTGTTGAGCAAATTGTGACGTAACATGCTGTTAAATCGAATGCGAAATCCACCCCCTGGGGCTTCTACAAAAGTCTTGGTGGCACGCCGAATCATGGCCGATCCCTCGGCTTCGAGACGTTCGCCCTGGTGCTTGAGGATGGGCTCGAGCATCTCCTCTCGAAATGAACTCCAAAGTTCTCCGGCCACCCAGTTCTTGAGCGCGCCGCTGTGCTTGCCAAATCCGTCGCCGAGTTCACCAAACACGCGCTTCTGGTTTTCCTTCCACCATTCAACCGATGCATCGCGTGCAACAGGCAGGATCTCTTTCTTGAGCTCCTTGGAGTCGCCGCTAATGAGGTCCCACAGCATTCCCAGACGATCGAGTACATCAAACTTCTTCTTGAGCCGTTTGGTAACGTGGCCCGCAAGGTCACTCAACAACGGCTCCATCTTCTTAAGCAGCGTACTTCCGAGCGCCTCCACGAGTTCCTTCGACTCGTTATCGTTGGACGGATTGATGCGCGCCAAGAAGGCCGGTAGTCGTCGCTCGGCTTCTGGCAGGATCGACTCATCCCACGTGAGGCGCAGTCGATCCGCTACGTAGGCGGCAAATTCCTTGGCGTCCTTGTCAGGCACGGCCAGCCGAAACGCCTCACCGATTTTTCGGCTCGGTCGAAATCCCTCTAGCCGCCAGGGGCCCCCTTGGGCTTCGCCTGGCTCAAATCGAATGCGCACCCTCACGCCATCGACTTCCACGGTGGTCTTGGACTCGTCGTTGGCGTCTTCTGTGGCGTTTTGAACGACCATCAGAGGCGAGACACTCACGACGTGTCCTAAGGGACGTGCGCCATCTTGATTGCCCACGCCGTACACCGGAAGACCCGCATGGACGCCCTTAGAGAACGGAAGCGACGTCACGAAGTCGGAGTCTCGCTCAGCGTCAAGACCGCTTCCAAGGACCGACGATACGCGACTTACGGTCGACGTGAACGCGGGACGTGTAGTCACAAACATCGTGCCGGCGAAAAGCAACACCAGAAAGCCACTACCAACCAAGAGTCGCCGCCGCTCTTTGGCTCGAGCCGCACGCAAGGGTGCTGTTGAATCGGCAGGGACCTCGATTGCGGTCGCGGTCGCGTCGTTCTTCGATGGGCCGTCTTGGTGCCCGTTCGATGGGGTGGGGTTACTTGGCGTCACGATCCGAATCATCGCCCTGATCGGCATCATCGCCTTTTTTCGCATCTTCACGTTGATCGGAATCGTTGCGAATGAACTTTGTCGTAGTCACACGATAGTTGTCAGCAATGCGCTTGTCGATGGCCTCGAGCTTTGCCGCGGGTATCGCGATGTCGCTCTGGAGCCCTTCCAGCTGAATGACGTGATAGTCACCTTGAGGCGTCTTCATCGCCTCCTCCACATCTGCAATGGTCATGATGCGGGTTCCGTTCACTGAGCGAATGGCATGTTGCGCCATCTGCTCAAACCCTTTGTTGGACGGATCCGGCAAGACGTGATCAAGCATCACGATGCGCCGTCCGGGTTCGCCTTTGTCCCATCCATCGCGCTCCGATAGACGACGAATGATGTCGGCTCCACCTCCTCGGCCCGCGCGCATGCCACCGTGCATCTGCAAGATCACATAGCCCCCGGCAACGATGAACTCGGTACGACCGTCGTCGGACGACTGAGGTACCAACTCATGCATAGGAGAACGTTCACCAAGCTTGACGTCGAGCGTCTGAGCCACGCCACCGCGAAACACGCGAACCTTGACCGTATCTCCCGCATGGCGCTGCCCACGGAGCAAATACCAGAAATAGAGGCGACCATGATCCTTGTGGAGAAACATGCCTTCGTCGTCAAGATCGTAGCCATCTACGTGCGTAATCACATCGCCGGCCTTGAGGACATCGGCCCCGATGTAACCAGGTGTTACTCGCGTAATCACAACGCCGTGCTCGTCTTCTGGCACCTTATAGTGCGTTCGCAAATCATCGCGCAGCAGATACTGAATCCACTGGCCACGGCCCGGCAGGCCCGCGTAGTCGCCGTCGCTCACGTCATCGAGATAGTGCCGCAGTGAATCGAGAGAGATCACTTGCGCTTCTTGCCGATAACGGTTTGTGCCGCTTACCAGGCCCACCAACTTGCCATCGCGCAGGACCGCCTGGCCGTTGCCCGAATCGGACAGGGTGGTCTTGCACCGGTAAATCAATGTGTTGCGCAGAGCTTCAACACGAGCGACCTGGGCCGTGTAACGCTCAAGCATGTTGTCGGCGCCGAGCTGCGCAACTTCAAGCTGATCATCGAGCTTAGCGGGAGCGCCCAACGCGAGCGGTCGCAAGCGATCCTTGAGCTTGTCGTCGAGGACTTCAATGAGCGCCAACCCCATGGCACGGTCGTTGTGCACAAGCTTGGCCTCAAAGCGCCTCGCGCTGTCGGCTTCCATGACTTCAATGGAGATGGCTCGAGTGACGAACCTCGAAAACGTAAGAATGCGTCCGGGGCCCACCACCACGCCACGACCGGTTTGGCTTGAGACGGAACTCTTACGCCAAGGCTCGCGTTGGTCGTATCCCTGGCTGGTTGCACGCACTTTGACCAAGGCGCCGCGAAGTTTGGACAATGCATCGCCTGATAGGACAACCGGCTTGCTTGCGGGCGGCTTGGCGCCGGGCGCCGGCTCGTCCTTGGCGTAGGCGACGTCTGAGGTTGCGAAGGAAAGTGCGAGCGCAACGACCAGCGCACTTCGCAACAATGGAATACGTAAGATCGTTGTGCGACTCATCGAACACCTCCTGCCGCGCCCACGGGCTCTGGTTTGGTTTTCTTTGGAGGATTGGCCTTTTTCGGATCGGCCTTCTTCTCGTCGGCCCCTTCGGGATCTACCTGATCGTCATGAGGAGATGCCGGCGTGTCGGTGCCCTTCAAGGCTTTCGCCCCGTTCCGGGAACCCGGGTCGGCTGCCTTCTCAAGATCTACATGGCGATCGGATGAGATTCCAAACTTCTTGCAAATCTCGTCATGTACCCCGTCGGCGGTCTTTCGATGGATGAACAGGGGCGACGTATTAACTCCCTCGAACTCGATATGAACTTGATCACCGCCTTCATCGACGAGCCTTACGAAATGCGCAAAGTCGACAGGTTCCTTGCCATTGACAGTAGCCACGATGTCGTTGCGATACTCGCGATAGCGGGTGGTCTTGTGAGGATAAACCTTGCTCAAGATCACGAGTTGTTCGCGCCCCTTGCCTTCTTCCGCTTCAAGTCGATAATACTGATTGAGGTAGTACCTAAGTTCGTTGCTGGCGCCCGACTGAGACAGATAGTTCATCGTGACCGGACAGAACTTATAGCCGCCCCACACAAGGAATTCGGGCCTTTGACCGTATGCCGTAGCGGGAGTCATGCGCGCACCCCACGCCTTGAGCGGCACGGTCACGTTCAACGGCTTGCCATCTCGGCGCACCGACAGCTCGACGGATTCTCCCACCTGCTTGTCTTCGACAATATGCGTGAACTCGAAGAACTCTCCGTCCACGTCGATGGTGCCATCGTTATGGACTTTGTTGCCATCAATGGCGTGCAAGACGTCATTTCGCTGAACGTGCCCGACGGCACTGGCATAGGGCATAGCTTTGAGGATCAATACCCCGGATTCGCCCTCGGGCACGCCTAGGTACGTACGAAGATCGTCGTTCTCTAGCGACTCGGTGTAGAGACCAAGCTCGGGATACCCGTGGTACGTATTGTCTTCCACATCGCGCAAGAAATGCTGAATGACCGATGGCGGAATCATGTAGCCAATGCTCTGGGAGAAGAATTGTCCCTGAAAAGCTACGCCCACCACTTTGTCGCCCTGCACAACGGGTCCACCGCTGTTGCCGGGGTTGATCGCCGCATCAATCTGAATGGCAAGATGTGAATCGGCACCGCTATGGACGAAGTTGTGAACCTCAATGCGAGACACAACGCCTTCCGTCATGCTGAGCTTGGATCCACCCGTGGGATAGCCCACTGTGGCCACCGTCGAGCGCATCGCCGGACGTTCTCCAATCTCGAGAGGCTTCATGCCCTTAAAGAACGACTCGTCGTCGGTCGTAATCATGGCCAAATCGCAGTCGTGCCCTGCGAACAAGACACGCGCTTCATATCGCTTGGGTGAATCGGCACGCTTGATCAACAAGTTGCGCGCGTCGCTAATGACGTGCGCGTTGGTCAAGAGTCGATTCTTGCCGATGTAGAAAGAACTACCGCTCGACATGGACGCGCGTGGGCGCTGCCATGGCTTGACGTAGTCTTCCGGCTGCGACGTGGCAAAGACCTGAACCACGGACGCCCGCATCGCCTTGATATCGAATTCCGTGCCGCTTGCTGCATCGGTTCGAGGTGCCCCTACTACGAGACACGTTAGAACGCATGCAGCCGCAAATGTGAGTGTACGCATGACGGGAAGTGTACAAGCGCCTCCGGCCAACTTCCCCCAAGTACAGGTGTGAATCGAGTCTCAACGAAGGCGCCGCCGACGTAGATCGATTAAGAGCCCGTCTCAAGACACTGAGGACCTTCGTTGCGTGAATTGCTCACAAACGTCGAGACCATATGGGCGCTGAGCGCGTTCTCATCGCAGGGATTGAGGAGGGCCTTAAGGGCCGTACGATCGGTCACGCTTGGGTCGATCCATCGTTGGACCTCATGAGGCTCCAAGATGACGGGCATGCGATTGTGGATACCCGACATGAACTCGTTGGGTTCGCAGGTCAGTATGGTGAACGACTCAATGGGTGCGTGATCGTCGTGCTCCCAAAGTTCCCACAAGCCGGCTAGATAAAGCTCCTGTCCGTCGGTACGAAAGATGTGATGCGGCGTGCGCGATCCCTTAGGACCCGTCCACTCGTAGAAGCCGTCTGCTAGCACGACGCATCGCCGCGACTTGAACGCCGAACGAAACATAGGTTTTTCGGCCGCCGTTTCAGAACGCGCGTTGAAGGTCGCGAACTTGACCTTGGGTTCTTTCGCCCAAGCAGGAAGCAAACTCCACCGAGCCGACGCGATCTCGGGTTCGCCGCCACGCACGCGCAAGATCGATGCTTCTTGCATGGGCGCAATGTTGTAGCGCGGATTGGCTTTCACGAACGCGTCGAAGCCAGGGAACACGATGCGAATCTCACTCCAGTCCGACGCGTCAAGCAACGCTCGCTGTTCGTGGGTCAGGTGTTTGGTGTAGCGGCCGCACATTGTGGAGAAGATACGGTGGGAAAGGGACTGCGGCGCGGCGGCGGGTGGCTGTGGATGGAGCGGGGCTCGAAAGGCATTTCACGCGAAAGCGCGAAAACGCGAAAGGCGGAGCACGCGAGTTGGGTAGACGCTTTGGAAAGTCGGAGCGGCTGGTTGCGGGCCGGTACTCAAGCAAGAATAAGCGCAAGCGTTGGGGGAAGCCGCTGGGCGAAGGGGTCGGGATTCTGGTGCGGAACGGCGTCAGAGAGCATTTTTCATTCTGGCAATGCGGAAAGTCGCGAAGAAGGACGTCAGGGATGCTCGTGGACGTCGTTAATGCTCGCCCAGATTGCGCATTCTTTAGGCGCACGATATTCACATTGAACGAGGGAGTTCTGGATCCGTCTCTCCCCCACCTCCATCTCAACCTCTTCTTCTCTTGGCAACGGGAACGAACCAGTACGTCTCGCGCGCGAATCGGAATTAGGCCACACGGCATCAACACAGAACGCTATCGCCCGATCCGCTGGGTGGAGGTGGAGATGAAGGTGGAATTGAGGGCGCAAGCGTTGAGGCAAGCCACTGGGCCAAACGCATCGATAGTCACCGATTATCCCTATCCCTTCTTCTTGATCGGCATAGCTCGTACCTCTCAACAACAAACTCAACGCGGCAAGACTCCCCTTCGCGAATTCGCGGCTTCGCGTGAACCTTCTTCTTGAGCGTAGTAGCGCGCTCCCATGTCGAGACTGATACGCGGATAATGTGCTCGCTACTCGAATCGGTCCCGTACACCCTGCATTTCAACTATGTGGCCCTTTGAAAGCCCCACTGTGGCTAGGAGGTCGTTCATCGCACTTGATGCGTCTTCGAAGTGCTTCGGGTAATAGTATTTCGTCAGAAAATCGACGACCGCCGTGTCGCAGTCGAAGCTCTTGGGTGTCCCCGCGGCCTCGGTCCACACACGACGGATTTCGCGCACGATTGTGCTCTTGGGTGCGCCCACTTTGCCAAGGGCAAACAGCAATGCTCTCTTTGTATAGGCCGATCCACCAATGGCCGCTGAGACGGCCAACGAAGTAAGGGAAGCGGCGTCCTTGCCGCGCGTGGCCATCGCGTTCAATGCAAAGAGAATGACATCGTCTTCGGTATCAGCAAGCCCTCGACGAATGAGCGCAAGCGCCCGCTTGTTGGCCACGGCCTTTCCATCGGTTGCGAGCGCTTGAAAGACCATTGCGCGGACATTGGGCGAAGGGCTCGTCGTCAACGCCAGAGAATCTTCTCGCACCTCCTCGGAAAACTCAGAGAAACGCCTGGCCATTCCAGACAATAACGATTCACGTTCGTCGTCGTTGCCGCGCTTCAAGATCTTCGCGAACCACTCGTTCGTAAGGCCCGCGCTCGGGGCAGCGTTCGCAAGGGCCTCGAGGAGGTACTCAGCATCTTCTTTGCCTGCAGCATACCGCCCGTGCCCATGCCATGGGCCAATGAGTGCCGCGACATGCTCATGATGAACTGTGTCCAATCTCAACTGATTCAACGGGTAGACTAGCTCGTGTCTGCTCTCGTCACTCTGGCTCGAGACGATGCGAGAGAAGACAATCCACTCTTCAGATGTGGGGCCAAGTGTCAGGACTGTCTCGAAGAAGGGACCGTGCAACGAAGTACGTGATCGAGCTTCCGCCTCACGAAGGAGCATGGCCACATTGAATCGATCCTTAACACTACGTTCGTCTTGTGCCAAGTCGAAGCCAAGGATCCGATCTCTAACGATCCCCGACACATCGCGATTGGAGGAGCAAAGAAAGCGGGCGCATTGGGTAAGTCCCTTCTCCCCGAGGTGTGGCAGAATCTCGATAGCATCGCGCACGAATCGATCATCGCCGTGCTCAGTTCCAAACTGGGGCCTTCCAAACAGCTCTGGATCGCGCGCTAGCAAGTCAAGCCGCAACGCAATCGGAGGGGCCAACGCACTACACTCCGGGCCAAGATCCTTAATGATGCCGATGACGTGATAATTGTCTTCCGCTTGAAATCGACTTCCAAGCCAGGCGACCACAGGAGCCCCTTCCGACGCCATTCTCCGAATCACTCGCACCGATGGCTGTTGGATCTTGTTGTCGTACTGGCCCAACAAGAAAAAGAGCCCTCGCAAGGCTTCGGCGTCATCGGAATCGACAAACCAATGCGCCAATACGGAACTGGCATCCCTATCGGGGCCGTAGACGTCACTCATGCTCTCGCGGTCTTTGTGAGCGGGAAGCCACGTGGGAGCAACAGACAGGGATTCTCGAACTTCACCGATAAGCGCACAGGCAACCCAGTAGCTTTTGAGGTTCCAAGCGCTGCGAGCCGCACTGAGCGTTTGATCTGGCTTGCGACGTAAGAGTTCACGTTCTCCGCGAGCTGCGACAAACGGGTCCGCCGCGTCGGAGATTCGCCTCACTGCTTGCTTGAGTGCAGCGCGATGATCGTCTGTCTTGAACTGTGGTGGGTGATTTGCCTGCGAGAGTGCTTCTTCCGTACGTGAACTAGCAGCATCTGTGATCACATCGACTCGACGCTCTTCGTTTCGAACGTAGAGAAGATACGCCACAACGATGAAGCACGAAAGCACCGCGAAGAAGACGGGGATACGCCACGACTGCACTCTTGGAAGTCTCCCTCAGGTGATTTGTCTCACAAGGATACGACGACGGGAAAGCGCAGGGATCGCAATTGGTGGAGGTGATCGGTTTCTGTGTGGTGAGCGGGGTACGAGAGGCATTTCACGCGAAGACGCGAAGGGGGGAGTGAGATTCGGGTTGGCGCTTGAGAACGTCGGAGCGCTGGATTGCGGACCGGTGTTCAGGTACGAGGGAGGCGCAAGCGTTGCAGGAAGTCATTGACGATGGCGTCGGGATTCTGGTGCGGAACGGCTCAAGACATCTCTTCTCCTCACCTCCATCTCCACCTCCATCTCCGCCCCTCCTTCTTTAGCGGCGGGAGTGATTCAGTACGTCGCAGTCGTGCTTCGGTACGGAGAGCTACGAACTTGAATTGGAACGCTCTCGCCCGATCCGGTGGGTGGAGGTAGAGATGAAGGTGAAGTTGAGGGCGCAAGCGTTGGGGGAAGCAGTCCGAGAAGTAGGGTGGTTTCTGCGAGAGCAAGGAGATACGAAAGTCATCTCCTCAAAGACGCGAAGAAGGGAGTAAGGGATGCTCGCGAATATCGATGATGCTCGCCAGGGAGGAGTTTCAGTTGCAGAACGACCTACAATGCGCTTGAGCCAGTCGCTGGGAAGAATGTCCCGCTAATCACGTGATGTCCTTGTCCCTCTTTGCGGCTTTGAAGAGACTTCTTCCTGATCGGCATAGCGCGCCCCCATTTAACAACAAACACAACGCGGCAAAGTTCCCCTTCTCGCTTCTTGAATCAACGGTCCACTACAACATCCAAAACCATTCTAGAGCTTTGATCCCATCCGCAGGCTCCCCTTCGCGATTTCGCGGCTTCGCGTGAGACGTCTTCTCGATCGACCAGTCGCATCCCCAATCGCATCCCCAATCGCAGTAGTCCCAACCCGACACAGCTACTCGGCGCCTTCCCCATCAAAGGGCGCAACAACCTCGTCAACCCGCGTCTTGAGCGACGCACGATGGGTGTCGATCAGTGCGTCGGGAGCGCACGAGTAAAGCCGTCGACCGTCGAGATCGCGGACTTCAAAACCAACCTTGGAACTATGATCCACGATGACTTGAAAGTCAGAGGCCTCCGCGGCGAGCAGCATGTCGTAGACCGCCTGACGATCTCGCTTGGACGTAAACACTTCGCATGGTTTGTCCATGGTCCTTGCGGCGTCACGAGCCCAGTGGGCAATGGCGTTAGAATAGTTTGACGTCAAAGGAAGATCGTTGAGCGCCAGCAAAAGACGACGCTCGAAGCGATCAAAGAGGGCGTTGCCGCTGCGCGACACAAGCTCAGCAATTTCTTGCTTGGCGGCGCGACGGCTGGGTGCTTCGACGGCGGCGCCTCGGCGCAGGCCCATGTCGTGGGCGGACTTGGCAAGTTCTTCGATCTCGTCTTCGATCGCGCCCGTTGCCGCGCGAGCTGCGTTGCGGCTCTTGTCATGTATGCGCACGCAGAGCTTCCGCGCGTCGTCAACGACCACATCAATGAGCTTGCTGAACTCGCTTGGAGTTTGCCGTATATGCGCGGCGGAACTAGGTGACGTTTCGTTGCTCATGACAACACCCCCGCACGTTTTGAGGGGCCCTCGGCATGACTTCGCTGGAAGGGCTTGAAAGGTCGCGATAGGCCTCGCGCGCCAAACGCGATGTCGTAAGGAAGCCCGATCGCAACGTGAGCCGGATCCGCCACCATCGCAAGCAGGCCCACGCTGACCGCGATGGGTGCCAGCAACCAACCAGCAAGTCCGCCGGCGGCAAGACTCGCAAAGGCGTGGTCCGTAAGCAATGCGGCAAGGGATCCCACGGCGATCAAGCGAAGCATGACGGTGGCTTCGAGCAGGAGTCTTAGCAACGGCCACTTGCCGCGATCAAGCCACAAGATCACAGCAAGCGGAGCGGCAATCCACGATGCGTGCCACCACGAAAGCGCCGCATGCCCGTATTGCGCGGGCCAACTCCACACCAACAACGCCACCCCAGCAACGGTCACCAACTCAAGTGACGCACGCATTGGTTCACGAGCACGTCCGCTGCGAAAACGGGCGATCAACCCACAAAGTGCAGCCCAGGCGGCGCACGCAAGGGCGACCCAACCTAGCAACAACGCCGTTCCACGAAACATGTCGAACCCCAAAGGGGATGCCATGGAACTTCCAAGGCCCGCACGTATGGACGAGTTGAGACTCTGTCCCCAGCCCGATCCCCAGAGCGAATCGCCAAGGGTGCCAAACGCACGGCCCGCAAGCGCGCCAAAGAACATGGCTGCGACGCCGGCACTAAGCGCCATCCACGCCACGTCGCGACGAGGCGATCCGCGCTTGGCGGAAAACCACAGCACCGCACCCAACAGCGCGAGCAAAATGCCGCCTCCCATGTCGCACCAGACAGCCGCTACCGCAAGGGGCGCCAACGTAGACAACGCGGCCGTCACTGACCCGCGACCCAACGTTGCCGGGGTGAATCCTGCTATGGCGGAGAGGGGCAATGCGGCCACCTGCCGAACGGGCGTGGGCGCATCGTCGCGCTCCAACTCAAGCGGCCTTACAACGATTTCGGCCCCATGGGCAGCATGCAACGACGCACGCAACGCCTCTTCATCTTCCGCACGCGTAAAGATGCGAGCAGCCACGACGTGATGAGTGGACGCGAGCCGATGCCTTGTCCATCGACGTTCCTCGGCATCGCGGAGGGAACTCCAGAGAAAACGACCGCGCTCGCCCACCTCCAACACGGCCGTCGCAAGGGCGGCGCGGGCTTCTCGCTCTTCACCGCGCGCCTTATCGCGCATGGATCGGAATTGTTCGCGTGCCTTGGCAAGGGGCACGCCACGCATGTCCTCGGGCATTGGCAGCAACGTAGCGGCGTAGGCAATCGCCGCTCGCTCGGCCTCTTCCGTGGGCTTTGCACTTGCGCGAAGCACGACGGCATGACATCGATGACCTGCAGCCGAACTCACGAGCAAACCGAGCTTCTTGAAACGACGCTGCAAAGCTCGAGCGCGTCGCAATCCACCACGAACGACATAGACGTGACCCGACACAGTGGACTCTCCGGCTCGCTCAAGCGCACGAAAGCCAGCGAACAACCCCTCGGACTTCTCCAAGCCCGACTCGGCTTGCTGCAGGGCTTCTAGCGTGGCTCGCAATCGCTTGGAAATCACTTCGGCTTCCTTGCGATCTTGGCCAACCGTGCCGCGGTGCATGTGCCCCGGCCCAAGCTCCCAATCGGGCAGCGGTCCATGAGTGGCACGAATCGTATGCGCCGGCGGCAACACACGTTCAACGGCTTGCAACAAGCGAAGCGCTTCACCACGTACGACGTCGCTTTCGAGTTCTTCGGAAGTGGGTGCGGGACGCGCAATGCCGTCGATGCCTTCAAGGCCGCGCATGGCGTCGGCCACATGCGTACTCCCAAGACTCTGCAACGTACCCAGCCATTGGTCGAGGGTCTCGCGCGGTCCAAGGACCTCCAAATGAACCAGTTCTTGAGAGCGACTCACGAAACAGACCCCTCGCCCGCGTCTTGTCCGTTTTCGTCAGGAACCTGATCGAGTCCCGCGAGGGAGCGCACGGTTTCATTGACAAGGCGCGTGAGCACGTCCTCGGTTTTGGCAATCCACTCTTCAACCGCGGCCCGCGTTGCTCGAACTTCGGTCCCCACCTGAGACTCGACTTGAGCTATCGCAACCCGCTCCCCCGCAAGGGCCGCCTCCTCCACGCGTACCTGTCCCTCGCTTCGCAACGTTGCTACGTCTAGCAGCGCCTGCTCCGCCAGCACCTTTGCATCGCGTTCTGCGTCGGCGACTTCGTCACGAGCCCAATCCTCGACCGCAAGAAAACTAGGCAGTGCACTTCTTCCGGGAATGGGTGGCGGAAAGTCGGGGCGGTCCATGCGGTCAGAATACGCCAACCCGGCCCCGTCCCATGGTCGCGAATTCGAGACTTTTACCTCAGGGCGATGTTGTTCAACCGAATCGATATCACGCCTGCGTCGACATGCTCAAACCAGCGAAAACATAGGGCCTGAGGAGTGCCTTCGCCGAGTCGATAGACGCGCGCCGGCATCCGCAATGCGCCGTCGGCACTCACGCTCCGACCTCCCGTCACATACATCGGTAGCCAGTTTCCGCGGGCCCCTTGCATGGATAGCTCTGCCGACTCACGAGCCGAATCGGTCTTCAAGTGCGCGACCGCCTCGGCGGTAAAGCTCCCCGGCGATCCGTGCTCAATGGAATCGAGCGCGCGTAGCACAATCCCGTTGCTCGCACCGACCTCAAGGAGTTTGCCCTCAAGGGATTTTCTCAAGGGCAGCGAATCGAACTTGCGAAACACGACACTTCGAACACCGTGGCGAAGCCGCATTGGAAACTCAAGCTCGAGCGTAGCCAAGGTGGTGCCACAGACTTCTTCGTCGGCGCGAATCGGTACATCAAGCACCCGGCGATAAGTACCACGACTGACACCAATGGTGGATGTGCGACGGGTCGTCTCCTCGGTCGAAAACGTATTTCCGTCCTTGTCGCGCGCGGTCACGACGCGTGGCGGCGAATATTGGCGCAGCTCTACGCAGGGAGCCCATGTCACCTCAAGCTTCAACGAATAGAGCGGAAGTGTGGGCACGCCAAAACTTTTGGTCGACGTAACGGAAATGACTCGCACTTGAATGGGACCGCGTGTCGCTGTGGGAGTCTCTTCGCTTCCGGCAACGACTTGTTTTGCGGGTACGACGTTGGCGGCTCCCGCTCGATTGAACGGACCTTCCAATTCAAGCTGACTGAGTTTAAGGACCGACGCAAGCGCATCGAAATACGGCACGTCTTCCATCTCAATCGAAATCGCTTTATCGCCATGAGCACCGGGAACATGAAACCGCCCCCCCACGTTGCTCAAAGCATCAAATGCTTTCGACAAGGGCTCACCTTTGAGCGAAAGCGACGCGACCGTACCAATCGATGAAAAGTCAAACTGGCCTTCAATCGGTGTCCGCTTGCTGGAAGGCGGCCTCGTGCGTCCGCTAAGCATCGCGCGAACCGTGCGGCGCACCTCCGCATCGTCATGCTCGAGAGTTCCCTCAAGCAGCTTGGCCGACTTGAGGGCCGTGGCGTTCTTACGAAGCGACGCGCGAGCCTCTTCTCGAGCCGCGAAGTCATCGGATTGAAGTTGCTTGATCCACGCGTCGTAACGCTTCTTGAGCTGGACACTTGCGTCCGCCTCAGGCGGCGAGTCCTTGAGGTCCTCTGCCGCCGCGCGCGCCCCAAGGGGCAGAAGCGCGAAGGCGAGAAGCAAGGGCCAGACCGACGCGAACCGTCGCACCTACGTGGCC
Source organism: Phascolosoma agassizii (assembly GCA_035593235.1). Classification (NCBI taxonomy): domain Eukaryota; kingdom Metazoa; phylum Annelida; class Sipuncula; order Phascolosomatiformes; family Phascolosomatidae; genus Phascolosoma; species Phascolosoma agassizii. Next base: position 24,328 of record JAVJHY011887049.1, read on the forward strand.
ACTCGCTCGCGCTCGGACTTGGCGATAACGCCCTTGGCCACGTGGGCAGGCACGACATCGTAGTGATCAAGCGAGAAGTCGTAGTCGCCTTCACCCGCTGTAAGCGAACGAAGTTCTGTGCTGTATTGCATGATCTCGGAAAGTGGCACGGTGGCCTCAATGATGGCCAGGTCGCCTTCCTGATTCATGCTCGAAATGCGGCCGCGACGACTGTTGAGATCGCCCGAGATGTCACCTCAATGGACACCTTCATGACGGGCTCGAGCAGTACAGGCTTAGCGCCCGTAACCGCCTCGCGGAAGGCCGCGGCCCCCGCAAGCTTGAACGAGAACTCGTCGCTATCTACATCGTGGAATTTGCCAAAGAACACCGCGGCCTTCACGTCGATAAACGGATACCCCGCAACGACCCCCTTGGTGCATTGCTCCATGATTCCTTTTTCTACGGCAGGAATGAAGTTTCGCGGAATCGCCCCCCCCACGACTTCGTCGACGAACTGGAACTGATCGCCACGAGGAAGAGGAGACACACGCAGGTGCACTTCGGCAAACTGACCGCGTCCGCCCGACTGCTTCTTATGTCGGTAGCTCGATTCGTTGGTGCCTGTCACGGTTTCGAAATACGGAATGCGCGGAAGGTGCGTAATGGCCTCCACCTTCTTGCGCCCAAGTCGCTTGAGCATGATGTCTAGATGCAGGGTGCTCAATCCGCGAATGACGAACTCACCTGTGGCTTCTTCGCGCTCGGCGATGAACGTCGCGTCGGCGTCGGCGAGCTTCTGAAGCTCAGGCGCAATCTTGGTCTCGTCCGCACGGTTCTTTGGTTCCACGGCCAACGTGACCTTGGGATAGGGCGTGATCATGGGGCCAAAGGTCCAGTTGGCATTGCCGTCATGAACCGTGTCACCAATTTGGATATCGTCTACTTTGGCCACCGCAACAAGATCACCGTACGCCGCGGTATCGACGGCTTTCATGTCTTTTCCGTGGACACTCAGAAGATCGCCAATGCGTTCGGTCTTGCCGGTGCGCGTGACAACGAACTGCGACTTCGAAGCAAGCGAACCGCTCCATACACGCAAGTACGCCACTTTGCCTACGTGCGGATCAACATGGATCTTCCACACCTGAGCCGAGAATGAACCGTCGGCCTTCACTTCAACATCGTCATCGCCGGCTTTGGCCGCACGGATCACCATGCCAGTTCGTTTCATGGGCGGTGGACAGTCTGCCGCAATGAAGTCGAGCAGCTTCTTTTGACCCACGTCCTTATCCGACGACACGTGCAAGACCGGAACAATGTTGCCTTGCCGCAGTGCACGCGGGAAGACCTCGGCGAGTTCCTTCTTGTCGATCGTGCCCGACTCAAAGTAACGCTCAAGTAACGCATCGTCGCACTCGACGACGCGATCGGTGGTTTGTTGCGCAAATTCCTTGGCTTGGTCCTGAAGTTCATCAGGCATCGACGTGCCATATACGTCGTGGACGGATGCTGTTGCACCGCCAAACGCATTGGGAAGATTGAGCGGAACAGCCCGCTCACCCAGGGCTTCTTGAATGCCGGTGTAGAGCGCGTCGGGTTCGATGTTGTCGCCTTCAATGCGATTGATCACAATGACGACGGCCAGTCCTTGATCTCTAGCGGCGCGGAACAAACGCCTCGTCGCAACACCCACACCATCGTGTGCGTTGACTACGAGAACGGCCGTTTCTGCCGCAGCCATGGCGCTGATGGCTTCGCCGGCAAAATCGAGCGCGCCGGGCGTGTCAATCAACTGGACGGTGTGATTGTCCCAGGTCAAATGGACCGGCGTCGCCAAGAGGCTCTGCTCACGTTCCTTCTCGTCATCGTCCCAATCGGTGACGGTGTTCTTCTCTTGAATCGAACCCCGTCGAGTCGTCATTTTGCACTTGTGAAGCAGGGCTTCCACGAGGGTCGTCTTGCCCGCCCCACCCGAACCTATGACAACGACGTTACGTATTTGTTCGGGGCTATGAGCCATGTTCGCCTCCGTGATCTAGAAGTGGAGTGCTTGGGATACCGCCAAACGCCGCGTGGGTCAATGCAAGCGCGAATCATTGCCCCTTCGTCACCGTCTTGAGCCTGCAATTTCGAGTTCTTCTTGATTCCTGGGAACGGCCCCGGCGCGTTTCTACACTCTTGTGGCCGCGGCCACTGGAGGGCGCGTTTCCATCTGTCGTCTCAGGCGAATGCTTCGCCTGTCGCTGAGGCCCTATGAGTCGCGCGTCTCGCAACGGATCCACGAGCAACCTCGCCGCAGGCAAGAAACGAGGGAAGCGTTCCAAGGATCGCATCGAAGGCAAGCGCTACTTGGGCAACATGCGTGACGTCCTCAAGTTTGCGCGCCCCCATTGGAAGCCCATCGCCATCGCCTTTGCATTGATGTCGATCCAGTCCTTTTGCAGTATGGCTCGCCTCGTCATGGTCTTGCCCATCGCCACGCGCGTGCTGCAAGTGGATCGCGTCGACGCCGAGCCGAAGAACGACACCGAGGCCGAAGCCCTTGCCGCGGTCAACATGATGAAAAAGCGAGGCGGCCAGCTCACGAAGTTTCTCGACGGCTTTGTCGACACCTTCAATGGCATGACGTCGTCGTGGGTGCCCGATCGCTGGGTCGAGCCGCCCAAGACCTTTGCAGATGCGGGTGAAGCAAAACGCTTGGCCTGGTCCACGAACGAACGCGATCGATACGCGACGCTCTTTACGGTCCTGCTCGTCTTCGTGCTCTTGACCGCCCTCATGTGCACTGCCACATTCGGCGAATCCTACCTTGCGGCCAAGGCGCAATTGAACATCCTCATGGATGTTCGCGAAGCGCTGTGTCGCAAACTCCTCATGCAACCCGCCTCATTCTTCGATACACACAACACAGGCGACTTGGCGCAACGTAGCCTTGGTGATGTTCAAGGGTATCGCGGTGGCCTGATGATGATGATTCAGGCATTGCCACGAAGCGTCATGCAGCTGGGTTCCGCGCTTCTCTTCTTGGCTGCACTTTCTTGGAAACTCTTGTTGGTATGCCTGGTGGCCGTCCCCCTGCTCATTCCGATGCGCAATCTGAGTCGCAAAACGCTAAAACGAGCGCATCGCCGCCAGCAGGAAACCTCGAATTTGTACCGCTCGCTGCTGCAACTCTTCGCCGGCATTCGTACCGTCAAGGCGTATGCCACAGAAGACAAGCACGCCACAGCCTTTCGTAACATCGACGAAGTCGTTACGCACAAGGCGCTCAGGCTCCAACGCACGAAGAGCTCGGCCAACGCATTGGTCGCCTTCATCAACAACGTGCTGGCGATCGCTCTGGCCATTGGCGGTGGTTGGCTCATCATGCGCGGTCATCTCAATGTTTCGCCTTTTGAACTCATTGTGTTTATTGGCTTGACGGCGAATATGTACCAGCCCATCAAGAAGCTGGTGCGCCAACACAATGGGTTGCTCGAGTCGATGGCGAGTATCGAGCGCACACCCGAGTATCTCAATCTTCCTGATGGCTTGGTAGACCCTGCGGGCGCCGCACCGTTTGAAGACCTCAAAGATCACATTCGTTTCAACAACGTGGACTTTGCTTATGAAGGCCACGGTGCCATTCTGCATGACATCACGTTTGAGATCCCTCGTGGTCACACGGTCGCACTTGTCGGCGAATCGGGCTCGGGCAAGTCTACGATCTGCGATTTGCTGCTGCGTTACTACGAGCCTACCAAGGGACGTATTGAGATCGATGGTCGTCAGTTACAGATGATCCAACGACAAAGTTATCTCGAGCATGTGGCCATCGTCACGCAGGATGCCTTCCTGTTCGACACCACGGTGGCGGGCAACATTCGAGAGGGGCGCGATGATGCCCCCGATGATGCGGTGATAGGCTCGGCCAAGGCAGCGCATATTCACGACACCGTGAGCACGTTCGAACATGGCTACGACGAACGTGTGGGCGAAGATGGCGGGCGACTTTCGGGCGGGCAGCGACAACGTATCACCATTGCGCGTGCGCTTGTTCGAGATCCGCAAGTTTTGGTACTTGACGAGGCCACATCCAATCTCGACACGCAAAGCGAACGCGCTGTGCAACAAGCCCTCGACACGCTCCGAGAGGGACGCACGACGCTGGTAGTGGCTCATCGATTGAGCACGGTACGTAGTGCCAATCTGATTCTCGTGCTCGATCAAGGCCGAATCGTAGAGCGCGGCACGCACGAAGAACTCATTGCCAAAGGAGGCCGCTACGCCACGCTGGTCGAACTTCAAGATGTCTCTGCGGGAACGACCTAAAGGGCGTGTCGCCTCGAGCCACCGCACCCATGGTTCCTTGCGCCTTGGTCTTCACGGCCTCGAGCTACGAGGCGTCTCATCCACCAAACCCTTCGCACAACGCGCAGGCTTCTTGGCTTTGTAGTAAGCGCGATTGACGGTTCGGTCCGAGCTCTTACGACGCCAGAGTGGATGAAGATGAAACACATCGTTCTTGCCATAGAGCAAGCGCACGATCGGCCGAGGGCGAAGAGACATCGCGCGTGTGCGAATGTCGCTGTCCTCGTAGCCCCACCCTTCATAGGCCTCGTCGAATCCGTTGAGGGCTTCAAAGATTGTGCGATCAAATGCCATGTTGGCGCCTTGGACTTTGGGGCGGTTCCTTCTACGAAGACGCATTCCCCAAAGGCTCTTTCGCCGCTTTTCTCGAAAGTCCTTCTTGGCCTCCTCCGAGACCCACGACTCATACGTACCTGCATCGACATCGGCCTCCGTCAGAGACCGCGACTGTGCTTCGGTGAGCCACGCCACACCGCCGACGTGAAAGGTGCGTTCAAAGTGTGCGTGCAAATGACGTTGAACAAAGTGCGCCGGCGGAATGCAGTCGCCATCGGCAAACACGTAGAGATGCTCGTCGGTGGCACGGCGTACGGCTTCGTTGAGTACGGAGGACTTTCTAAATCCGTGATCTTCTTGCCATACATGTTCAACCGGTATCCCGGCCTTGTCTGCTTCGACGCGAAATGCGGCAACCACGTCACGTGTGTCATCACTGCTTCCATCGTCGGCAATGCAGAGGGAAAAATCCTTGGACGTTTGTCGAAGAAATCCGCGCAACGCAAGCTTGAGCAGAGACGCTTGATTGTAGGTCGCAAGAATCACACGGGCACGAGGCACGATGTACTCTCCTTGGAAGCAGGCTTAGGAGCGAGTGAGTGTACTTCATCGCACGGCCCTCGCCCCGCTTGCGATTCGGACAACCGCGTCCATGCTGCGACCCATGGAATTCAAGGTAGCTGGTTCTTCAGGCAGACTCGTTCGCGGCACGTGGCATGGTCCTGAGAGGGGTCAGGTTGTGCTCGTGCTACATGGATTCAAGGGATTTCGTGAATGGGGGTGCTTCCCGTGGATCTGCGACACACTGGCGGGGGCGGGCATGCGGGCGCTGCGCATCGATTTTTCGCACAACGGCGTGGAAGAAACCGACTTTGACCGCCTCGACTTGTTCATGCTCGATACGCCCACGCGACACCAAGAAGATCTGCACGCGGTGGCCAATACGTTCGAGGGTCCCTTCAGCATTCTCGGGCATAGTCGAGGCGGCGGTGACGCGATCCTCTTTGCGGCAACGGAACCTCGCGTGAAGCGAGTCGCCACGCTTGCCTCGATCTCAACCACACAGTGGTCCCCGCCTGACGCCGAAGAGAAGCTCCGCACGCTGGGCTACTATCCGATGCTCAACGGCCGGACAAAACAGACGATGCCCATTGCGCGCACCGCCATCGAAGATGGAGCGCGGCATTCCATAGAGGAGGCGACCAAGTCATTGGCGTGCCCGCTCTTGCTCATTCACGGAACGCAAGACGAATCGGTTCCTATCGACTCGTCGAAGCGCCTCGCGGAGTGGCACCGAAACGCGACCTTCCTCCCTGTTGAGGGCGCCGGCCACACCTTCGGCGCTTCGCATCCTTGGAAGGGTCCTACGCCTCACTTGAAGCAAGCGCTGGAGGCGGTAATAGCGTTCACGAAACCGTGAGATACGACCTCAAAGCTCGGAACTCCGTTGCGGATAAAGATCCAGAGGGAAGAACATCTGATTCATGCGCTCACTTTGACCGCACCGCCACACCCCAGAGAGTCCAAGCGGCCCAGAAGTAGGGATGCTTCCATTTTTCATTCGAGCGTACAGATGCTTGCGCCAGACGCAGCGCCGTGGCGGGGCTCTTCGGTGCCTTTTCGTCGAGGTAGTGCACATAAAATTCGTTCATCAAGGCATGCGCAGCCTTGTCGTCGACTTTCCAAAGCGTCCCCATAACCTGCTGAGCGCCTGCAACGAGAAACGCGCGCACAGGCCCCGTTACGCCTTCGCCGCGCTCCGTCTTCCCAAGGGCAGACTCGCACGCAGAAAGCACGACAAGTTCAGTCCCTTCTAGGTCGAGCATGGTGGCCTCGAGCGAAGTCAGTATGCCGTCGTCGTTGCCGCCTCCCTCCGCGGTATTCGCACCGGCAAGAGCGAGGCCCGACAAGCTCAGCGGATCATGCCCCGCTGCCAATTGACGTTCGACATCGGAGCCTAGCCACATTGCTCCATGGCCACCTGTCTTACGCAGCCCGCGCATCGAGTTGTGTCGAAGGAACCCATGGGTCGCAAAATGCACGATACGCTTTCCACTCGCGTGCTCACGCACGAACCCCTCCGTTGCGTTCGCCCCTACCGCCTTGACGGCGCCAGACCCGATACGTTTTGACACGGCCAGTGCTTCGTCAAGGGAGTTCTCCAAGAACGAGTACCTGCCTCGCGCGCGAGACCGCTTTGCAACGCCTTGTGCCTGGCCCGCGTCTGCAGAGTCCTCGACGCCGTCAAAATCCACGCCTCCGACAACGAGGGCGCCTTTGATCTCACGGGCAGGCGTCAGAGAAGCGCGAGGAACAAGTTCCTGAGCCACAGAAATGAGGTTGAGACTGAATCGAGATGCGAGGAAGGTGGGAGACGATGAAGACCGAAGAGCAAACCATGGAATAGCCGACAGTGCATCGTCGGGACAAATGAACAGCGTATCGACATCGGCTCCGACACCTTTCAGGACCGGCTCCACTACCAATGCATGAAGTGCGCCGGACGCCTTCGCCCAATCGCCGCTCCGTACACGAGTCGTTTGGGCTAAAAGCCTCTCTGCGGCGCCGTTTATCTGCTCCACGCCTCCAAGTTCGATCTGACGAACCTCTCCCTTGGAAGGGACGATCCACGCCCAGTAGGACCCATCAAGCGACAAGAAATCGACGAGGAGAGAGCCGGACGGAAGGGCCGCTTGAATGTCGTCAGTATCCAATTCGCTCGACTGAAGCGCACTTCGTACGTCCGCTGAGTCGACCATGAGCTGCTTCATGAGGCTCGCACGCTTCGAGGAGAGCCGAGCATACTCGGCCTGCCAGTCCCCGCGTGCTTCCGTGTCGTTGGCATGAGGAGGACGAAGCGAAACAGTTGCCAGATTGCGTTCCGTGCGTTTCAATTGCCTCCAGTGTTCATGATCGCGAGCGGTCATGCTACGAGTCAATCGACGGCGCAATGCGCGCATCCTTGATGTCATGCCCTTGAAGAAGAGCGTGTAGTCGTATGCCGACGTCCCCAACTTCGACGCTACAACGGTGGCACCTCGCGCATAACTCGCAATGTCCTGATCTGCTATCGACAAGTGCCGCTCAGGCGTTGTCAGAATTCTAGTCACCTGATGGGCACGCTCAAGGCGGAATGCCGAGGCCAAGTGCTTGCTCGCAAGCTCATAGTTCTTGCGTTTGAACGCAACGTTCGCCAAGGTGTGAATCGTTCGAGAATAGTCGACGCTGTCTGTCCGCTTGGCGCGTTCCAGGCTCTCCTTTGCACGGGTAGCATAACTGGTACAGAGTTTGTCGTCGCCCCACTTCAACGCCGCCCATCCCATGCTACTTAACAACCTGGCCGTAAAAGGATGATCCTCGCCCAAGCACGCAGACCAGATCGACAGCGCCTTCTCGAAGAGCGCCCTCGATTCCGCATATCTCCCAAGCGTATGCGAAACGACCGCAACATTGTTCATATTGGCCGCGACCGCTCTATGCATCTTGCCATGCAACGACTCATTCAGGGCCCACGCCCGCTTGTGGAGCTGGTACGCGCGGTCGGGATCGCCTTGTTCCTGCAAAACGAGACCAAGCGCCGTTAACGCAGAGGCGACTCGAGCACTTTCTTTGCCCAAAGCATGCTGTGAAATTTCGAGTGCACGCTCTACGAGAGGACGCGCTTCGCGAGCGAAGCCCATGGTGCGCAGTACCGATGCTAAGCGACAGAGCGCCTCTGCATACGAAGGATGCTTCTCGCCGTGCTGCAAACGAGACATTTCAGCGGCCCGCTCATAGAAGCCACGTGCCTTGCCGTACTGCCTACGACTCCTCCACACCATGGCGATGGAGCTCAGCGTTTCTGCAATGTAGTAGTGCGACTTGCCGTACAGCCGTTCCTGAATCTCGAGCACGCGTTCAAAGAGGGCAAGCGCTTCGTCCAGCCGCCCCATCCCGCTGAGCGTACGAGCACGACCATAGAGTGCATTGGCGAGCTTGTCGTCGACCGTCCCCTCGGGCTGCGCCCTAATGATTCGTAGCGCTCGATCCGTGAACTCAAGCGACTGCTCATAGGCACTCAGCGACGCCGCCATAGATGCGAGATTGTTGAGCGAAGAAACAAGCGAGATATGCTTGGTTCCCACGTGCGACTCTTGAATAGCAATCATACGAACAAGAAGTGCCATCGCCTTTCGAGCATTACCTTGAATCTTGTACTCCAACCCCAAGTTTGCCAAATCGCTTACGAGCTTGGGATCGGTGGGACCGTAGAGGGATTCGCGAATCTCGAGCGCTCGTTTGAGCAAGGGCAGAGATGCTCTGTAGTTTCGCATTCGATGGTGAAGCAATCCAAGATTGCTACACATAAGAGCCACGTCCTCGTGGAAGGGTCCACGGACAACCGGAACCGTACAGTCTCTGAGATCCGCCACTTGTTTACGAAACACGGCGGCAACCTCGGTACCGCCGGCTGCGTGTCGTACCTGTTCCAACAGAAGGGATTCATTGCTTTCTCGAAGGAGACGGTGACCGAAGACGCTCTCATGGAGGCCGCCCTCGAAGCCGGCGCCGAAGATGTGCGCGACGCAGACGAGATCTGGGAAGTCACGACAGCGCCCTCGGAATTCCACGCGGTGCTGGACGCGCTCAAGGCCACCGGTCTCGAAGCCGACGAAGCACATCTGGCTCAAGTACCAGAGAACAGTGTGGCCCTCGACGCGTCCAAGGCGCAGCAGATGCTCAAGCTCTACGAACTACTCGATGACCACGACGACGTGCAGGACGTGTTCGCCAACTTCGACATGCCCGATGAGGTCATGCTGGCGGCCGCAGCCGAGTAGCTAGGCCGGCCCCATCACAAGGCAGCCGTTGTGGCCGCCAAAGCCGAACGAGTTCGAAAGCGACGGGCCAGGAGTCCAGTCGCGTGCTTCGCCGATGACGAGGTCGATCTC
>JAVJHY011888127.1:0-33861 GCA_035593235.1 Phascolosoma agassizii
TATTGATATAGTAAGTGTAGACTCATAATAGCATAGCACGAAAGGACTCTTTAAATAGCCCTGATTTAGTATTATAAAGTGTTAATTATAAATTATTTAAACATTCATAAAATCGCTTAAATTAGACACTGAACAGTGGGTTACTTTTTCTAAGAAGAAAATGAATCATAAATCTTTAATGATAAATCAGTAACGATTTAAAGACACACTCAAACTATTTTAAAATTCACTCTAAATTCGATACGTTCCGCTTTTTAGGCTATTATATGTTTTGGAAACAGATTCAGACTCTGTCTGATTTGGGATTTCAACAATAAAGGTGCTTCCTTTACCCTGGCCTTCACTTTCTGCCCAAATCTTTGCATTCATTAAATCAACGAGCTTTTTGACAATATATAATCCAAGGCCTACAGACCGTTCACCTGCAGTAGGTTTGGCACTAAGGCGGGTGAATTTGCCAAAAAGTTTATTCTGGTCTTCGTTAGTTAGACCCCGTCCTTGATCTTGGATTTCCAAGCGCACAGAATTGTCAGAATCGAATAAGTTAATAGTCACTGTTGAATTCCTCGGAGAGTACTTTACGGCATTAGATAGTAGATTGACAAGCACCTGATGTATAAAACCAGGATCTGCTAATACCCGATGCGTATCCGAAGCAAAATTGGTTTTCACAGTAATATTCTTAAAATCTAGAATGGTCCTATTTTCTGAGATAACCGATTTTATCTTTTCTATCAGCAAAACTGGCTTTTTCTGGACAACGAGTTCACCAGATTCTATCCGTTTAGCGTCTAAAAGACTATTCAATATACCATCAACACGTTTAACAGCGATTTTTATATCTCGAAGACGATTCGCCGAGTCTTCTTCATTTTCTGCGGATTTAAGGCCCAATAGAACTAAGTCTGCTGTCATTAATATTGTTGCCAAGGGACTCCTTATATCATGGGCAAGAATATTCATTAATTCATCTTTTTCCTGGTTCATTTCTGTAAGCTGAATATTTTTCTCACACAAGTTATTTTGCAGTCGTTGAATTTCTAAGTGAGTATCTACACGCGCTAATACTTCTTCAACCTCGATAGGCTTGGAAATATAGTCAACAGCTCCGGCGCGAAAACCTTTCACTTTATCAAAAACTTCATTCAGGGCGCTGATGAAAATAACTGGAATATCTCTAGTCTTTTTATCTTTTTTAAGCTCTTGGCATGTTTCATAGCCGTTCATTTCGGGCATTTGAATATCCAGCAAAATCAAATCCGGTGGCTTTGCTCTGGACACCATCAGAGCAGTTTGACCATTCGTTGCCGCACGTACTTTGTATCCTTTTTCATGAAGGACATTTTTTAGCAGTTCCACATTGGTTAAAATATCGTCTACAATTAATATATCCGCTTGTTTATTATTGCTCATTGTCTTTTTTACCTATAGATGTATCCAATAATTCCACTAATTTATCAAATCGATATTGATCTACCAAGGAGTTTAGCGATTCCGCCAATTGTGGATAATCCTCAGAAATTTCGGCAATAAGATTCCCGCTTTCCTCGGTTTCGCCTTTCAGGGCCAAACTATATAGCTTTTTCTGCCATAGTAATGGCTGTTGAGCTAATTGGTCTACGGAAACCTCTATAGACCATTGAAAGGAGCTACTACAGTTCAATCTCGGCGAGAGAGTTTGATAGAGATAGGTGACCTTAAGATGCTTGGATATCTTCGAAAAGATTATATCTTCGTGAAAAGGCTTAAATATAACATCGTCGAAGCCTTCGTAAGCGCATTTTTCTGCGGCTTTATTTAAGGCGCCTGCGGTTAAGGCAATAATTACTGGAGTTTTTTCTGTAACTCCATCCCTTATTTTTTTTGTGGCCTCAAAACCATCCATAACTGGCATCTTTAAGTCCATGAAAATAAGGGTTGGGTTCCAAGACTTGAAAATCTCAATTGCTTTCTTTCCATTAACAGCTTCCCGTATTGGGAAGCCGATAACCTGAATTAACTCAGTAAGAATTTCTCGATTTTCCTCATTGTCATCAACAATGAGTACGCGATAAATAGGTTGGCCTGGCTCGATTCCAATAACCGAGCCTTTTGTCAAAATGGGTTCACCAAGATCTTTATGAGAAAGTTCTGCTTTTATATCAAAGGAAAAGATGGATCCTTTATTGGGCTCACTCTCAACCTTAATTCCATGACCTAACATTCTCGCAAATTCTTGACTGATGTTTAGCCCCAGGCCAATTCCTTCTCTTTGTTCAATACCGCTTGCTGTCTGGCTAAAGACTTTAAACAATTTTTCCTTGTCGCTCTCGGTAATCCCTATGCCGGTATCCATAATCTTAAAATGTAGCTGGACAAAGTTTTTGGGATTTAACAATAGCTTGGAGTTTCCCATTACGAAAGTCTCTAATTTAATGCTCCCATGCTTTGTGAATTTTATAGCGTTGCTTAACAGGTTGATTAGAATTTGATGGAGCTTGCGCTCATCAGTAAGAATGTATTGGGGAACTTCTCGGGATCGCTCAATGGAAAATTTTAGCCCTTTTTCAAATGCTTGATTGTAAAAGATATCCTTTAGATCTTTTAATACCTTATATAAATCACAATGTTTGGTCGTTATCTTTGTCTTTCCCGATTCAATTTTTGAAATCTCAAGAACATCGTTAATAAGCCCGAGGAGATGTGAGCCACTGCGATTGATTCGATCTAAATTTTCCAGCTGTTTTGGAGAAGCAGTAGAGTCACGTTGCATAAGTTGGGCAAATCCAAGGATCGAGTTAAGTGGCGTTCTTAACTCATGGCTCATAGTGGCCAAAAAACGACTTTTTGCCTCAGTGGCTCTTTCCGCGTCTTCCTTTCCTTGGAGTAAGCCTTCTTCATAATATTTTTGTTTCGTTATATCTGCAAGGGTTCCCACAAACCCAGTGATCTGATCCTTCTCATCCACGAGCGGAGTAGAATACATCTTCAGCCATTTGATTTGACCTGTTTTGGCCGTAATTCGCAACTCAATTTGCAAATTACTTCCTATTTGGCTGCTAGAAGCTCCAAGGTTTATTACTGCCTCGGCGTCGTCAGAATGCACAAATTTTTTCCAACGATGCCCAATAAGAGAGGCCTCTTTTTCTTCAAAAATTTCACAAAAGGATTGATTTATGTATATTAGATTTTTCGATTTATCCGATTTGTAGATTCCCACTGGTGCTAATTCACTTAATGTGCGGAACAATTGGCTTGCCTTTACTAATTCTCGGGTTCGCAGTCGAACTTGGTTTTCCAGCTCGTCGTTATTTGCCTCAAGCTTTGCGTATAGCTCCTTCATTTCCTGAGAGCTGACCTCGATAGAGTGATTGATTAGGTCAAACGCTTCATCTGCATCGCGATAGCTATTACTAACTCTCTCAAGGAACGAATTACATTCTTCCGCCATCTCTTCGGGCGCAGGAAAACCGGATCGTTTTAATTGTCGTAACAAGAGTTTATGCCATTTCGGAGGCATTCGATTTAGACCCCATTTTCGGAAGATGCTTCGATTTAGCTTACCAACCACCTATCGAACTGGTACTGGTCCTCCAGCTCATTTAGCATTTTCGCTAATTCCAGTTTAAGATCGGAAATTTGACCAAAAAGCTGTTTAACTTTTTCTGTTTCACCAACCATGGCCATATTAAAAAAATTGGGCTGGTTCAAAGTAAGGTAGCACGATCTTCAATTTTTCCTTCAATTTCTTCTTTCCAATACTACTTGAGCTTTCTACCTTTTCCATGATTGCTACCGAATGATAAATTCATAGCATAGCCATTCCCGCCGCTAAACCGTTATTTTCTCATTTTTTTCAGCAGAGTTTGAATTCGTTTATTTTTATTAAAAACTGTATGTATTTCTACATTCATATTATGGGGAGAATAAAAATGAAGCGCCTAACAGAAAATAAAAGAGAAAAGCCCTTGATAAAGATGAACTAGCAAAAGAGCTGGCAAACTGTGGTAGGTTGATGAAAGGATCGCTGACGCTAATTGGTCGACGATGTGGAAAGTCTCAGTGTCGTTGTATGCAGCAATTATGGGTGAATGAAACGCATCCTCAATAGTTGGTAGTTTGAGGCTAATTACCCTTGATTGGATAGTTTAAGGAACCTCAATTCCGGTATTATTTTGTAGAATACTTCATCAAAATTGTATGAAGAATAATTTTATGAATATTCATAACTATTTAAAATGGATAATGTTGCAAATTCACCCATAATTGCTGCGTTGTATGCGGGGTCAGCTTCATGAATCATTGGCCATTACCTATAAAAAAGAACGTAAGAGTTTTCTTATCCATGTCCCAAAGTATTCTGCATGTACAGGCTCAAAAAACGATCGACGATTATCACAAACTTAAAAACCTGATCGCACAAATTTCCTAGCTAAACGTTAAAGCCTTTAAGAATCTAGCCCAGAAGCAACGTACTGCCAAGAAATCACAAACCAGCTCACCTGGTCCAACCCTCTATTATCAGGTGAGAGACCATGAATTCTATTTTGAAAACAAGCAAACTTGACCCGACTCGACACTGCGCCGGCGTTGCCAAGACACTTGTGGGACCATTAGGGTCACCTGCGCTATTGCGTTTTCTGTTGATTAACTTTTTATGTCAAAAGTCAGTAGTGTTCAGCACGAGTTATGCTATAGGTTCGTCAATGTATAAAAATTTTTCAAAAAAACAATGAGACATACAATGCGCTTTTTTTTAGCCTTTTAGATTTAAATTACCTCTATTTCCCCTTGACTGCCTTCTAAATTTTAATTTTCTACTACTTTTGACTTCCCTAGTCATAATTTTTAATTAAATGCCTTAAAAAAAAGGGGAAACTTTAGATAGTATATAATAAGGTTATGGATAGTAACCCACATGTCATTAAAGTCTTAGCAAAGGATCCCACAAACGGCATCCCGAACATCCCAACTGATACGTCTTCTATCCGTTCAGTGGAGAATCAGCTAAACGATGAAACGATAGGTATAGATTTAGAGGCCAATGACATTAGTGATACGGTCACAGAAAAAGGTCGGTCAAATAATGAAAGGTTAGGTAATGGAAGTAAAACTAATGCATCATCTAGAAGAAAACTGCCCCATGATGACAAAACAATTGCGGCATCTAGGAAAAAGCAGCCTAATTACGACAATACAGTTGATAAACCAAATCAAGGAGTGAACACAACATCTTCCGCCCCAAAAGGTGTGGCTTCAGAAAATGCAGCGGTGGCCACCCTTGTTGATGATGTTGAGAACAATGGGGAGGGGATTGTCGAATTAGTAGACTCCTTTGGCCAAGAAAATAGTTATGGGAAAACCTCAGAAATTGCGCGAAGTGGTTCCCATTCATGGAAGTTGACTTCTTCCTCGGATTCATCGTTGGGAAGTAGTTTAGTACTATGGTTCCAAGAAGACCTTAGAAAATTTAAGAGTGTAAGCTATTGGTTTTATAGACCATATCTGAATCGTGACCATTTTTTATCTCTACAAATATTTTTCAATAATGGCAGTGTATGGGAGTGGAAGGAAACGCCAATCGGTTCATCCAAAGGACATCTTCGTTGGATGCAGGCAGTGTTTCCGCTCGATGCATCGCATTACATCCCAATTGTTGAAGGTGAAGCCGATTCTTCATTTGATCTCTCAAAAGTAGAAGGCATTGGATTAAATTCTCAAACCAACGGTCAAGAGTCAGTCGTCTACTTTGATGACATCGAATTAATAAAATTCGGTGGCCTTCCCCAGATTAACATTGATGAACCGTCAATCATTTCAGGTCCGATTCCTGTGTTACTCTCTGTAGAAGGAATTCAAGAAGAGGCGAGAGCTGGTCAAGAAATCACCGTAACCGTTAAAGCCATCAATAACGGGACGATAGGTGGAAGAGATTCGGCAATTAACGTTTCCATGCTTTTTGATGATAGAAATAATGCTGATAGCTTGAACATATCGAATGTCTCGGCATATCCTGACTTCTGGAATGACTATGCCATAATCCGCGAACCGGGGAACACCATTTTTAATAATAAATGTGAAAAAATACCAGCTAGTTTGGACTACATCGTTGAAGTAGGGACTGACAGGATTTGGGGCACTGGTGATGAGAATTCAATGTCCTTCACGATAATACCAAAAAGACCGGGAAAATTACTTCTACGTACCCGCGTGACTCTTAGTAAACAGAACTTTGGATGCGAATTTGTTAGTGATGTTTCTATTGTGGGCGCTGAACAAACAACCGACCAACAGGGTTGGGAAGTGGCTCAATTTTCTGTAAATATTAAACCATCACCTTTACCTGTTGACATGATTACTTTTGTTGATGGCGCTGAAAGAAATGGAATTATTGAGCATGAAAAGGTTAAATCCTATGGTGCGGGTAGTACGTTTATAGAAACGAATGATCCGATATTCAATGGATTTTATTCCTGGAAGCTGAAAACGTCTGACGAATCAGCGTGGGGGAGCCTTTCGGTACTACCAATCAAGGAGGACAAAAGAGATCTTAGTGCTTTTGATACTATTAGCTTTTGGTTCTATACGCCAGACGAGAATTCTGAGAATTCTATTTCTTTCCAAATTTCTTTTGAAAACGGCAGTACTTGGGAGTGGAATGGGATAGTCATACCTTCTTCTAAAGGGTACAATGATTGGTACCATGCCAAATTTCCTCTTGACGCGTCGAAATACCTACTTAAGGAAGGAGAACCCAGTCAAAAATATGACCTAACCAAAGTGAGTGATATTAGACTAGTCTCAAACGTCAAGCAGCAAGAATCGGTAGTCTATTTTGATGATATTAAGTTAAAAAAAATTAACCATTTAAATAATTTTGATCCCATTAATGTTGTAGATGATGAAGGGAATGGAATTGTTGATCATGATCAGGAGAGCGGAATTGTCGATTACGCATACGTCTATGGTTTGGGAAGTACGGCTAATGAAAACACCGAAAATGTATTCAATGGATCATATGCCTGGGAATTGGCAACATCCAACGAATCTCCATGGAGAAGCCTATTAGAATTATCATTCAAAAAAGACCTTACTCCTTTTAATACCGTAAGCTTTTGGTTTCGCGCTCCAGATGAGAAGTCCGATAACTTTATTTCTTTTCAAATCTCCTTCGATAACGGAAGTATCTGGGAATGGAATGAGGCCCTGGCAGCATCTTCGGAGGGATTTTCTGATTGGTATCCGGTAGAGTTTCCCCTTGATCAGTCGAAATACATACGGCGTAAACAGGGTTTATCAGATTCATCATTTGATCTCAAAAAAGTGAGTGGTTTCGGTCTAGTTTCTCATGCCTCTAAGCAAGATACGATAGTTTATTTTGATGAAATCAGGTTAAAAAAAATCAATAGATTTTCCGACTAACATAACAAATTCAATCGGTGCTAATTGTGTAATCGAAGAAATCAGCGAATTTTAACTTACAGCAATTGTAGATTATGGGAATGCGTGAGATTCTTTTCAGTGTTTTGTTTTTTTTCATGGGGGTTGTTCTAGGAAAAGTGATGTTTCTCAGGCCAGCAATACCAATGGCGGAAGAAAAGAGTCAACAATCGGTCTTCCAAAACTTATTGCCCAAAAAGGGAAAAAATGGTTCAAACGAAACAACGGTAACAAACAATACCAGAACTAAACATAACCAGCTCCCAACTTCCGCGAAAACGGTCAATTCATCTAACCTGACAAGCTCCCAAAAGTCAGAGGATCAAGGTCTGATCAAAATGAATATATTCTTTCTTTTTCGAATAGGGATGAAATGGAAGATTTTATTGCAATTGCAGAAAGCAACGAAAGCCTGATTATTGACCGTTTTGAACGCTGGAATAATACTATTAGACTGAACGCGAGGTCAGAGCAGAATTTTTTTGAGATGTTAAAATTGTCATTGAGTACCCCCGAATATTCTTCTAATTATTCTGTCAGGACGCCTGATGCGGTTGATGATTCAAAGTCGGCGCCTAAACAACCTATTAATTCTGAAGTATATATCCCTTTTGGGAATAACACGTTATCCTGGTTGGGAAAACGTGATGGGGAAAAATTTATGGGCGAAGGTATTTCTGTTGCCGTGCTTGATACCGGGGGTCGCTCTTCACGACACTTTTGCAGAAGGAGCCGTCACTCAAATCGACATTATTTGCAATCTCGCCTCGTTTTCTGGCGAATACAGCGGTCACGGGACTGCGGTAGCGTCAATCATTGTCGGAAATTCTCAAAACGCGCCCGGTGTGGCACCCAAAGGTAGATATCATCAGTGTTCGAGTGCTCAATGGCAATGGGGAAGGTGACACATTCACCCTGGCTCGCGGGATCATCGAAGCCGTCGATAACCGAGCCCATGTCATCGATTTCAGTTTAGGTGGCAATGGAACCATTCCCTTATTAGAGCGAGCCATTGAATACACCGTTGATGATCAGGTGATTCTTGTTGCTGCCGTTGGCAATGATGGAGAAACTGCCGTGACTTATCCAGAGGTGGTTGCTGTAACTGGAATTGACATATTAGAGCAACATCCTGCCTTCGCCAATACCGGAAGGGTCGATTTTGCGGCGCCAGCAATCGATGTCGCAAGTGCAGCTCCTGAGAACCTGATAGTTAATTTTACTGGCATTTCCGCAGCAGCCCCTTTTATTTCCGGAATTATCGCAGGTATTCTATCTGAAACAGAAGATTTCCCACGGCAAAAAATTAAAGGATTCTTGTCTGATTACAGCAACGATTTGGGAACACCTGGAGGGGATCCAGAGTTTGGGATCGGAGTCCCTGATATCGGCCGCCTGGAAAAAAAAGACCTGCCGGAGATCTACGACCTCTCTCTGCTGAGTCCCAAAATCGATAATGATACCGAAGCGGAGGATAAAGTTAACATTTTCGTCTCAATACAAAATCAAGGGACAGAAATTCTTTATGATAGTATACTAACTTTTTTCATAGATAATGAAATGAGACGTTTCGAATTTCCTAAAATTGATATTAACGAAACTGTAAGCCAAAATTTTACTTTGGATAGAAGTTTACTCGAGAAAGCCGGCACCGTCAGTTTAAGTTCCACAGCCAAAACCTCAGGCGTAGTAGATGTTGATCCATCAAACAATACCAAATCATCATCAATCTTTATACACCAGTCGCCCATCAATTAAGGCTTAAAAAAACGGTATTTGAGGATTTTCTAAGGCTGCATAGCCGCAACCAAATGGAAAATTGTGTATCCCCGTCAGGGAAAGAAGAAGGGGAAATGTTCAGGTCCTGGGGTGATTACCCCTGGCTAGGAAATGTATCCCCGTTGGGGAAAACATGAAAAACTACACTGGGCTTTATTCGCGCTTAGTTTTCTTATTTTTTCTTGCAGACTATTACGAATAAGCGCCTAATCCCCTAAGGATTACTTTTTAAGATTCTCTAGACCTTCTGAAAAACTGAAAGAAGAAACCAACCTGGAAAATCCGTGGTTCATCGGGCGGTTTGAATGGCACGCCCGTAGGGATTCGAACCCCAAACCCTCTGGTCCGAAGCCAGATGCTCTATCCAATTGAGCTACGGGCGCAAACATCACACTTCCAAAAGGTTAAAAAAGGCGTTGAGTAGCGCCTTATTATGCCCTTTCATCATTATTTAAAGGTCAATTACAAACCTCTTTCACATAGAGTAAGCCACTTGCATGGATTCTTCAATCCATCCTTTCCCAGGGAAGCCCTTTAAATTGAAAATTTGTCGGATTATATTGAGCTGTCCAAAGAAAATTGTGCAAGAATAATCTCGATTTTCATCTTATCTTTACAGCATCCCGCTCTAGAAAAGGATCGATCCTCTATCCTAAAGATCTCAGCAATTATGGGTGAATTTGCAACATCATCCATTTTAAATAGTTATGAATATTCATAAAATTATTCTTCGTACAATTTTGATGAAATATTCTACAAAATAATACCGGAATTGAGGTTCCTTAAACTATCTAATCAAGGGTAATTAGCCTCAAACTACCAACTATTGAGGATGCGTTTCATTCACCCATAATTGCTGTAAAGATCTCGAAATCGTAAGTAATGTTTGCGGATGTTTTAAATTCATTCGCAACAACGACAAAATTTACCAAAAATCCCAACAAAAAGCATAAATAGTTTAATTTTGATCCGCTCTTAAAGGGTTTTTCAATTAGTGGTATTACCTGCACAAAAGACTCTATATGGAATCCATTGATTAAGAACATTAAACGTATTTTCGCTACGAATATTCACCATGGTCCAGACCAGCATGCATGTGAGGCAGGATATTATGAAAAACAAAAATTTTTCTGGATGGTATATATTATTTAAAGGACGAAACGCGCGAATAATCCTTTTCACCTTTTTTCTGATGCTTTTCGATATTTACGCTCACAAACTTGGTGAAGGTTATGTTTTTCTCAAAATTAATGATCAAGGAATAACCGGTCGAGTAGAAGTTACCCTGAGCGATTTAAATGATGCCCTGGGATTAGATGAGAACAACTATGGAAAGGTTAGTGAGCAAGAACTCAATGCTAAACTCGACACAGTTAAATCCTATATTTCAGGCAAGCTTAAATTTGGCGCTAACAACTCCTCTCTGAATTACCGCTACACTAACCATGAAATTAGGAAGGGGCCGAGCGCTAAATATTTGGAGGTGAATTTTACCATCGAGACCCTTCAACCTCCCCCGGATATCATCGAAATTCACTATTCATTATTATTCGAGGTTGATCCTCTTCAAAGAGGGTTACTTGTCGTTGAGGAAAACTCTCGGATAGGTTTAGTCAACAATGATGAGAAGGTATCCCTGGTATTTACTCCAAAACGACCATCTAAAAAACTGGATTTGACCACATCATCTCGTTTTAAGGAATTCGTCGTTTTCGTTGGACAGGGGATATGGCATATTTGGATCGGGATCGACCACATTTTGTTTATTGTAGCGCTAATTTTGATTTCCGTGGTCAAGAGGGAAAAGAGAAATTGGGAACCGGTGCCAAGCTTTCGTCGTGCCCTTGGAAATTTAATCAAAATTGTTACGCTTTTTACCGTGGCTCATTCAATTACGCTCTGCTTGGCAGCCTTGGGAGTATTTCAGCTATCTTCGCGCATTATAGAATCAGTCATTGCTGCATCGGTTGCTGTTGCCGCTTTCAATAACATCATTCCAATTTTCGGGCGTCGAGACTGGCTGGTTATTTTTTGTTTTGGTCTCTTCCATGGTTTAGGTTTCGCTAGTGTTTTAAGCCACCTGACTTTTAGCAGCCAATCTCTGGTATTGGCTCTACTTGGCTTTAATGTCGGTGTGGAGATTGGACAATTGGGGATTGTATGTATCTCTTTTCCAATATTTTACCTCTTTCGGAAGCAAAAATTTTATTCCCCCGTCTTCATTAAATTTGGATCTACAGCCATCGCTGTTATCGCCCTTATTTGGTTCACAGAACGTGCTTTCGAACTTGAGCCTATAATAGGAATATTCTAGTACAAACAATGTCAAACGCTTTAAAATTCTTAGTAAAGCCTAGGCTTCGATTCTTTTTTGGTGGGATTATAATTGGGTGCTTAGGGATATTCCTTCTCTTTGTAAACGCAAGACATAACAATCGGTATAATTGGAGACCTGTTAAACTGCAGATCGTGGTCGAGGCTGGAAAATCATTTCAAGAGAGCTTTATTGCTGAACTCGATCAGGCCTATGAAGTTGAGCTTGAAATCGAAAAAAAAATGTCTTCTGAAAAGTTGAAGCAGCTGGTCATGACCACCGACGCGCCATCGACACTCGAAATAAACTGGCAAGTCATTCAAGATAACGAAGTGAAAGCCCAGGGGAATTGTCATGATTATCTTTATGTCAGAGGAACAACATCCTCATTTATTGGGAAGTTTTTCGCAAAAATTCTCAATATACCCTACTATCAAGACATCGAAGGGAATAATAAACGAATGCGGGGCGTGGGCAGATTTAGAGCACGGAAAGGGGAGAAATACGAATTCCACGTCACGATTGGAAAAACAACACCCGAACTTGCTGCTGCTAATCCTTTACTCGGTGTACGAGTCAATCGGCAGTTTGTAACAAGACATTTCGAATCGATGATCGGGGTTGCCAAAGCTGGCCTAATCTTGCTAGGAATCTCCATTACGTTAGTATCCTGGTGGGGGTTAAGCGTAACCATTGAGAAAGTTTTCCCCCTTTAAATTCAGGTCGGAATGGTCCTGAAAGTTAAATCGTCCTCTCTGCAGAGTGCTTTTTAAACAGACAAAGCGATGAACTGTGTAGGTGAGGTGGCTTTGGCAGTGCTCGCAAATATTTATCTTTACTCAAGAACAGTGAACTATTTCGAGAGCTGAATGGAGTGAGAGGGGCTCCCAGCAAAGAGCAGCGCACCGTCAAATTTGAGATTAAAACGCGGCCAAATATTACCAGAATATGGGATGAAAAATGGTAGATTTAGTTTTTTAAGCCCCCAAGGGAACTAAACCGAAGAGCTTGGTGCTCGAAAGCCGCACGCCTGGATCTGTGAGAGGGCTACGGGGTAACCGGTAGTCCAACTTTAGGACTCGGTCAAAAATAATTTAACATTTTAAAGCGCGACTATAACATTATCTTCCGCCGAATCTCGGTCACAAAATTCTCAAATTAACACTGTTAGTTCTGCGGTTTCGCTCGGTCGCCTCGACAAAATCTAACATCATATTCACACTGTAGAATGCCAATTTATTTTCGACCGAGTCCTTAATGCCAGTAACATAAAAATAGATTACTATGCAGAACAAAATTAAAGGTAGCCAACAATATGATCCCCATCTAGGAATTGATTTTGGGGGTGTTATAATCCCATTGGCTAAACCAAAAGGAAGAGACGACACGCAATTTAAGGATAGTTTTCTACTTTCTCCTCCCCATTCTAACGCCTTCGATAAAATTCAATCTCTTGTCAAGGTTTTTGGTGGCAAGGTGTGGATTGTTTCAAAAGCAGGACAACGGATGGAGGATTTAACACGTATTTGGATGGCTGAATACAATTTTTTTTCATACACGGGAATGCCGCAGGAAAATCTTTATTTTTGTAGAAGTAGGATTGAAAAACAACCTATTTGTGAACGGCTTAGAATTACTCATTTTATAGATGATAGGATTCATATTATGCAGATACTTAAAGGTACCGTTCCCAATCTATTTTTGTTTGGAAACAAAGAACAAAACCGTGGTGAACGAAAATGGACAGTTCTTGTAAAAAACTGGAACGAGGCACATAATGCGGTGGTTGCAAGCATCGACGATTGCAAAAGTAAACGTGACAATAGCTAACGACCAAAGATTTACCTCAGAGCGCAGATCAATCCAGAGGTTCGAGAAGGCGCTGTGAGTTGGGGGAAAACGCTGATATGGGGATTGATTAGAATGGGTGGTTGGTGCTTGCTGGTCGGATCGTCGCTGAGAAGGCGAAGGTTAACCCAAAGGTTAAAAAAGCTTTCCAATTCATTCTTATTTGATCGAAATTGGTTCACCAGTTAGACCCTTTCTAAATTTTTTGAAAAACCCCACGTAAGAATTTTCCTAAATTTAACTATTCTTTTATACAACATCCTCCTTCGGGGTAAAAAAAGAGGTGATTTTCAGTATCAGCATCAAAAAAGCAGTTATTTGGGTAGAAAAGAGAATATTAATCCAGCATGTGCCTTGTTAAGCACGCGTCGCTTCTTGTATATAGGCGCTGCGTGGCGATAGTCTACGGTTATTAAAATTGCGGCAAAAGATTATCACCATAATTTTGAGGCTTAAAAAAGATTGAAATGCCGATACTTTTAAAAGAAAAACTATACCAACATCTCCTTGTGGCGGACTGGAAAATTCCCAATATGTATGCCGTTAAACGAAAAATTCTTCATCGCTGAGCGCTCCATTCAGTATTTGAAGAACAATATATTGAGCTTTATAATAAGTTAGACTACTTCTGTCCTGGTTTTCTCGTGAACCGAATCTCAGTCATGCCCATGTTTTGCCGCAGTAATTCCATGCTCGCATCATTCATAGGAGCCTACACAGTGGGATTTATATTTTTTCCACTTTATTCAAGAAAAGGATAAACCTCAAAAATTATAGTTTTCCAGCTCCATCCGCATGAGGGGAAACATGGCAAATTCCCACTGGCAACGATTAATTCAAAGTGATCAGTTTTCCACTAACAAAAATTTCCGCGGATGCATCCAATTTTACAATCTTAATATTAAAAAAGAACGATTGGGCGCGAATTATTTATTAACTGCTGAAAGAGCGGGAAGATTTAAATTATTATATCGGTATGCCAATTTCTTACCCTAAAGGGGGTTACATAAAAATAGCCCAGGGTAATCGCTCTGGGAATTGAAAATTTTATAACTCCCCGCCCCATCTCACAGCTGCGAGATGGGGCGGGGATAGGCTAGACAACGTCACTATCATAGGTTTTTAGTAAAGAATAACAGGACAAACTTGGAAATAAAAGGTTATCAAACTCGTCCACGAAATTAAAAAAGATGGCAACAAATTCTTCTTTTGCAGTAATAGAAACAGATCTGTTCAATGTCTATAACTATCTCCGTGGTGATGAAGCCGTATTTTACGTTGAGGACATCTCAGAACATGAGAAATCAAACGGTCTAATGGTCAAGATAATTGCACGCGTCCAGGATTTAGCGAAAGAATGCCAATTACGATGAAGCGCTCCCTTAGTAAAAAAAAAAATATAGAAGCAATTTATCGCCTTTCGCCAACCCAAGAGGGGATCTTGTTTCACACCCTCTATTCACCTGATTCTGCGGTTTATTTTAATCAATTTTGCTGTACGCTCAATGGCAATCTAGTTCCAGCTGAACTACATAAAGCGTGGTGTAAAACGATCGAAGGCCATCCTATTCTGCGGACGTTATTTACTTGGGAACGCCGAAAGAAGCCGCTACAGATCGTGCGTGAACAAGTTGCCATCCCATGGGAATTTCAGGATTGGCAGGATGTTCACCCCCTTGAGCAATCCAAAAAACTGGGCTTACTCCTTAAAGCAGATCGAAAGCGTGGCTTTGAACTTTCACAAGCTCCGTTGACGCGGTTAACCGTTATCCAATTATCATCTACGAGCTTTCGATTTCTTTGGAGTTTTCATCATATCATTTTGGATGGCTGGTCCATGCGTTTGCTCTTCAAGGATATGCTTTCAATTTACAGCAGCCTCTATGAAAACAGACAACTCAGTATTGATTCACCCAGACCCTTTCAAGACTATATACATTGGTTACAGAGCCAAGACCTGGCCAAAGCGGAAAAATTTTGGCGGAAAACACTTAAAGGGTTTACCGAGCCGACACGGATAAAACTGAATGGAGAAATCAAAGAATTCGGACATAAAAAAGCCCTTTATCGACAAAGGCTGATCGGACTATCAGAAGAAACTACTGCCAGGCTACAAGCGCTAGCCCGACAAGCCCATGTTACATTAAATACCATACTCCAAGGTGCGTGGGCCCTCCTTCTAAGCCAGTATAGCGGAAAAGCAGATATTGTTTTTGGGGCCACTAGTTCCGGCCGTCCAGCTTCATTAGAGGGAATCGAAAATATGATCGGGATGTTCATTAATACGTTACCCGTTCGTATACAGTTAGAACCGGAGATTGAATTAAGCACCTTGCTTAAAGAGATTCAGCAAGCCCAGATCGAAAGAAATCAATATGAATATACCCCGCTAGTCAAGATCCAACATTGGTGCGAAGTTCCAACTAATCATTCTCTTTTTGAGAGTATTCTTGTATTTGAGAATCATCCCGTGGATACAGAGAGTGGTCAAGTAAAAGGCGGGCTCAGGGTAAATGACATCCAGTACATAGAGCATAGCAATTACCCCTTGGCGTTGTTAGCGGTTCCGGGATCGAGGTTGCAGCTGATCGTTGTTCACGATTCAAATCGATTTGACGACTCGACAATTAGCCGATTGTTTGGGCATTTGCTTACCGTCTTAGAAACCTTGGTATCTAGCCCTAATCACCAGGTTTCAAACCTCCAAATCCTAACAAAAGAAGAAAAACATCAAATATTGGTCGAATGGAACGGTGTCGAGGATGCGCAACCGGTTCAACAATGCTGGCATCAGGCTTTCAAGGCAAATATTGCTGAAGTCGCACACAACACGGCCTTAGTTTACAAAGACCACACTTTGAGTTATGACCAACTCAATAAGCAGTCGAATCAAATCGCCCATTATTTAGTTGAGTTAGGAGTCACTCCGGATACACTCGTTGGAATATACCTTGGACGCTCAATTGAGATGATCGTTGGCCTGCTAGGGATAATGAAGGCCGGAGGAGCCTACGTGCCCTTAGATCCAATGTATCCACGAGAAAGGCTCAAATTTATGATTGAGGATATGAAGATTTCACTTTTGATAACCAAAGACCCGTTTATTAAAAAGCTCCCCGAGTGTGAGTGCCGCATTATCTGCCTCGACTCCACAGACAATGAAATAGGTTCTCGTTCAGATTGTAACTTAGAAACAAGCGTGAAGCCCTCTCATCTGGCTTACCTCATTTACACTTCCGGTTCCTCCGGTGATCCTAAAGGAGTAATGGTTACCCACAAAAATTTGCAGCATTCCACGAACGCGAGGGCAGACTACTACAAGAAATCCGTTAACCGATTCTTATTGTTTTCAACCTATGCTTTTGATAGTTCCGTGGCGGGAATTTTTTGGACCCTGGGGTCGGGAGGCACACTTTACCTGCCTGAAGATGAAAAGTTTATGGAACCTGCCTATTTTGGAAAGTTAATCCGGCAACATGAGATAACTCATCTTCTCTGCGTTCCCTCCTTTTATGAGCAGTTGCTGAAGCACGAACCAAATTTTTTGCAGTCGCTGACCACAATGATTGTTGCTGGCGAAGCCTGCCCAGCGGTTTTGGCGGAGATGCACTTCGAATTGATGGGGAATACCTCATTATTTAATGAGTATGGACCAACGGAGTCAACCGTTTGGGCGAGCGTTTTTAAATGTAAGAAAAACCAGCAGTTAACCACAATTCCCATAGGGCGTCCTTTATCTAATATAAAATTTTATGTACTAAATCAGTACTTAAAGCTCGTTCCTATTGGCGTGCCAGGAGAGCTTTACATCGGT
The DNA here is from genome assembly GCA_035593235.1 of Phascolosoma agassizii. Classification (NCBI taxonomy): domain Eukaryota; kingdom Metazoa; phylum Annelida; class Sipuncula; order Phascolosomatiformes; family Phascolosomatidae; genus Phascolosoma; species Phascolosoma agassizii. The sequence continues at coordinate 17,175 of JAVJHY011888127.1, forward strand.
GGTTCCGGGTTAGCAAAAGGATACTTAAATCGACCGGAACTTGATCGTGAAAAATTTATTCCCAACCCAATTACTAATGATCCTCAAGATCGAGTATATAAAACTGGGGACATCGTCCAGTTTTTACCGGACGGTAACCTTGAATTCTTAGGACGTACCGATGACCAGGTTAAAATTCGCGGCTATCGTATTGAGTTGGGTGAAATCGCTAATACCGTCAGGAAGCACCCTCTAGTAGAGCAAGCAGTTATTCTTGCTGAGACCGAAGACGAGCAGCAAAGCGGTTTCCACCAAATAAATCAGAGTGAAAACATTACGAATCTAGAATTGGACGAAGTGATACGGCTGATGGATCCGAGAATTGCGGATAAGATGGTGACTGAAATTGAAAGCCTTTCTGAAGCCGATGTCTTGGACAGGATTTCCGAGGAAACTGGAGTTAAAATCCCGAAGAGGCCAAATGGCGAGATTTCTGAAGAAATAGAGATTTCAGATAAACCAGCGGAGTATTTTAAGGTAAAACGGGAAAATGACTTCGAGATACAATTAAGAATTAAGCATGAAAATTTTATAGAACCTCCCAGGAAAACTCAGAAAGAATGGCTGATCACACAATTGCTTAACGAGGTCGCCGATGATTTAGGGGACCTTGATCTGGTATCGAGAAAATTTGTCCCTGGAAATGTTATGATGAATCGTGGGTATATCACGGACGCAGAGCATTCTGAATTACCGGAACAAGTTATCCTTGAAGATTGGCAAATACCTATTATGAAATCCATGGCCATGCAAGTGACTGAAACACATGGAGATATTCTGGAAATCGGTTTCGGTCGTGGGGTTTCGGCATCGTTTATTCAAGAGAAAGGAGTACGATCCCATACCATTATCGAATGTAATGAGTCTTGTATCAATAATTATTTTGAACCTTGGACTCAGCGCTATCCAGAGAAAAACATTAAGCTGATTCAGGGAAGATGGGAAGAGGTTGAGCAGGATTTGGGTTTATTTGACGGCATCTTCTTTCATGCATTTCCTCTTAATGACGAGGAGTTTATCCAATACGTCGTAAACAGCATCACCTTTGCCGAACATTTTTTTCCCGTTGCAGCAAGCCACCTTAAAGAACAAGGCATTTTTACCTATCTAACGACTGAAATTAACTCACTAAGCCGCAGACATCAACGAGCGCTCTTTGAATATTTTAAGTCGATAACCTTAAGTGTTGAGTCGCTACGTATTCCAGAAGATACCAAGGATGCTTGGTGGGCGGATACAATGGTGATCATCAAGGCAGTGAAGTGATGAGTTGTGATACCGATTCGATTGATATAATGGACTCAAAAAGAAGAATCAATAATCTTTCCCAAGGGAAACGCAGACTTCTCATTAGTCGAGCTAAAAAGCATTTGAGAAAGACAGAGATGTCAGAAAAAGCCCAGGCGAGAGCCTTGGAAAGACCAGCTTTGGAACGTCCTTTCACATCCTCTGATTTAGGGGCCAAGCATCGCCTGACTGCATATATAGTCAAAAAGCAAGGTCAGGAAGTCACGTCAGCGGCGCTTCGAACGTTTCTTCAGGAACGGCTTCCTTATTTCATGATTCCCAATAACTTTCACTTTCTTAAGGAGATTCCACTCACACCAAACGTTAAGGTTGACCGACAGGCACTTCACAAATTAGCTAGCCGGACTAGTGTGAATGAAAGCGAAGAGGCCTTCGAAGCTCCGCGTAACGATATTGAAGATAATTTGACAGCAATTTGGGCTGACGTTTTAGGAGTCCAAAGAGTGGGTGTAAACGACAACTTTTTTGAATTAGGCGGAGATTCAATCCTTAGCATTCAAATTATCTCGAAAGCCAGGGAAAAAGGACTTAAGCTATCGGTTAACCAGCTGTTTCAAAACCAGACTATTGCTGAGTTGGCAACCGTGATCGAATCCGAAAATAGCGAACAATCCGAACAAGGGCCAGTCGTGGGAAAAGTACCCTTAACCCCAATCCAGAACTGGTTCTTTGAACAGGGATTTCGCGACCCTCACCACTGGAATCAAACAGTGCTATTAGAAATTGCCGGAGATCTGAGCATTCCGGTATTAGAAAAAGCGATACAGCTATTGCTTAAGCATCATGACGCCCTTCGCCTCTCTTTTGTCAAGAAGGGGAACGCCTGGCACCAGTTTAATACAGAATCATCTCCCGTTGTTGGAAAGATGGCCTATCTCGACCTGACAGAAATGCATAAATCAGAACGAAGTTCAGCCATGGAGAAAATGGCTTCAGAAATGCACGCTAGCTTGAGCCTGGAAAACGGAGATCTGCTCCGGTTTTTGATCGTCAATCTTGATGCTAGCGGCCCTAAACAACTATTTATTATCTCCCACCATTTGGTTATTGACGGTGTATCATGGCGCATTCTATTGGAAGACCTTGAGACGATTTGTACAATGCTTTGCACCCAGACTACAAATATGATGCCACCCAAAACCGACTCCTATAAGAGATGGGCAGAAATCCTGGTAAAACATGCACAATCAAATTCACTTCGGCAGGAATTCCACTATTGGCTGGCATGTCTTCAGAATTCTACTGCAGATGTTCCGTTGGATTTTAACAATATCGATGAAAATACCAATGCATCCGAACGTATTGTATCCATGTCACTTAGTATCGAAGAAACACAATCCCTTCTTAAAGAGGTCCCTGCCGCCTACAATACTCATATAAATGATGTGTTACTCTCTGCATTATCCGTTACATTTCAGGAGTGGATCAACAGCGACTCATTTATGATTGGACTAGAGGGACATGGCCGGGAAGAAATAGTTGAGGGGTTAGATCTGTCCAGATCTGTGGGATGGTTTACATCATTTTTCCCTGTTGTTTTGCCTTTGGGTGGAAGCCATGATCCAGAAGGTGTTCTGAAAACCATGAAGGAGCGACTGCGATCTATCCCTAATCGTGGTATCGGATATGGTTTACTCCGTTATCTGCATAAGGATCCTAAAATCTCCAAAAAATTGAAGGCCGCCCCACAGCCCAAGATACTTTTCAACTACTTAGGTCAGTATGATCAAATGTTGTTCGCATCTAAAATGTTTAATTTAATACCGGAGCCATCGGGACTCGGCAGAAGTCCGTTGGACCATCGAAGTCACGTTTTAGAGATCAATGCAAAGGTTTTTCAAAATCGCCTGGAAGTTATTTGGACCTACAGTAAGAATTTGCATCGGCAGACAACCATCGAGAATTTAGCGAGGAAATTTATTGAGGTACTCCAGTCCATCATTTCCCATTGTCTTTCTACTGATGTCGGCGGCTTGACGCCTTCTGATTTGCCAGAATTGGATTTTACTCAAGAAGAGCTCGATACTTTTTTCTCCGAACTTGACGAACCCACTTCGTAAGAGAGTAAAACAAATGACCCCAAAAAATATTGAAGCCGTCTACCCGCTTTCGCCGACGCAGGAGGGTATGTTTTTTCATACTCTTTTGGAACCGAAATCAGGAGTATATTTTCAGCAGTTTTGTTGCCGTCTTTGTGGGATGTTTGATTTTCTTGCATTCGAAAATGCGTGGCAAGGGGTAGTCGACCGGCATCCGGTTCTAAGGTCGCTCGTCACTCAAAAGGGCAAAAACAAGTCTCTCCAGGTCGTCCGTCAACATTGTAAAATCTCCTTGAAGCGCCAAGATTGGCGGGCATTTACTCCACAAAAGCAACACCAGCAGTTCCTCACATTCCTCCAACAGGATCGTGCGCAAGGTTTTGATTTTGAAAAGGCTCCCTTAATGCGGATAACCCTGATTCGAATGGAGGAGAACACTTATCAATTTACCTGGAGTTTTCATCATCTGATTTTAGATGGATGGTCCGCGGCCACGATCATTACCGAAGTCTTTGCTTTTTACGAAGCGACGACGAGGAATGAACACCTACAGCTGAAGAATCCACGAGCCTATCGCGAATATATTGCCTGGCTTCAGCGCCAAGATTGGTCTAAGGCAGAAAAATTCTGGAAAAAAGAGCTCAAGGGTTTCACAGCTCCGACGTCCTTGCATGTAGGCACAGGCTGGAGTCAAGAGGTACACTATGATAAAGAGACGACCGAACTAAGCGAGACCGAAACAGCTGCATTACAGTTAACAGCACGAAAAAATCGATTAACCCTAAATACACTTGTGCAAGGGGCCTGGGGCCTGCTGTTGAGCCGCTACAGTGGGGAGAACGACGTGGTGTTCGGAATAACCGTTTCTGGTCGACCGCCTGAATTAGCTGGAGTCGAAGAAATGGTCGGAATGTTTCTCAACACTCTGCCGATAAGAGTTCGCGCAGTGCCGGAAATGTCAATTTTGGCCTGGATGCAAAGACTGCAGAGCCGGCAATCGGAAATACGCGAATACGAATACAGCTCGCTATTGGAGATTCAGGGCTGGAGTGAGCTACCACGGAATCAGTCTCTATTTGAAAGTATTTTGCTCTTCGAGAATTATCCAAATATTGATGCATTGCATGAGCAGAAAACAAATATTGAGATCGATGATGTACGCATAATTGAGCAGACAAACTATCCCCTCACCGTTGGCGTAATTCCCGGGTCGAACCTTTCGTTGCATGTCAGCTACAATTGTCAGCAATTCGATGCCCCCGCCATTGTTCGTATGATGGGGCATTTTAAGTCCTTGCTGGCAGAAATTGCCAACGATCCAATGCGGCCGATTAATAAAATTCCCATGTTGAGGGAGAATGAAAAGTGCCAGTTGCTGGTCGCTTGGAATAATACCCAGAAAGATTATGCGAGGAATAAAAGCATCAATCAGTTGTTCGTCGAACAGGTCCAACGGACGCCGAGTGCCGTTGCCGTCTGCTTTCAGGACAAAGAGCTCACCTACAAGCAGTTAAACAGTATGGCAAGTAGATTAGCTCATTATTTGCAAACGCAAGGAGTACGCCCCGAAGGCCTTGTTGGGATCTATATAGAACGATCACTAGAGATGATCATCGGCCTACTTGGAATTCTGAAGGCCGGCGGTGCCTATGTTTCTCTTGACCCGAGCTACCCTCCTGAACGAGTGAAGTATATGCTAACGGATAGTGGTGTAAACGTGATTGTGTGCACTAGGAAACATGCTGAATTCTTAAATCAATCTACAAAAAAATCACATTTGGCATTTATTGAGGACATCATTACCGGTGAAGATAATAGTGACGAAGATGCTGTCCACCTAGGACCCGAACCGGTAAAAATTGCTATCGCTCACGTTATTTACACCTCGGGATCGACTGGGAAGCCCAAGGGTACGGTCGGGACCATGAACGGGCTTATAAACCGGCTTGCATGGATGTGGAATGAATATCCATACATTCAAGGCGAAGTATGCTGTCAAAAGACCTCTCTCAGTTTTGTTGATCATGTGGCTGAGATATTTTCGCCGTTACTGAAAGGCGTACCTTTGGTAATCATTGAAGAAGAGGACGTGAAAGATGTTAATGGATTGATTGATATTTTGGTCGAAAAGGAGGTTACGAGAATCGTACTTGTCCCTTCATTGCTTCAAGCTATTCTCCAACATACAGGAGGGAAAGTAGAGAAGCTCGCTCGGTTAAAATATTGGTTTTGTAGCGGCGAAGCATTGACTGTTAGTTTGGCAAAGAAATTCTATGATAAAATTCCAAATGGAGTTTTATTTAACATTTACGGCTCCACAGAAATGGGGGCAGATGCAACGTGTTATCGGCTTGATCTGCAAAACTTAAATTCATTAATAAACTATTTTTTACCAAACGAAGAAACTGAGCAATCGAACTTAACGCTCTGGGGTAACACTAAAACAGCCAATGCCATTACCACACCGGGGAAAGGTTTGACTGAGCTTAAAGATAACTTTAAAGACACCAACATACCTAAGTATCCTCTAAAATTAGAGGACTATTATGGATATCTCAGCAAGAATGTTTTCCCCTATATAGTAAACACGGCATCCCCCCGTTTCATTGGCCATATGACCTCTACCTTACCGTCTTTTACTCATGATTTGAGTAAACTGATTTCACGGTTAAATCAAAATATTGTGAAAGTAGAGACATCCAAGGCGCTAACGCTTCTAGAGAGGCAAACGATTGCGATGCTTCATCGTGAGTACTTCAACCATCCCAACGATTTCTATGAGCAACATACTCAAAATGCAAACAGTGCATTGGGCTTGATCGTTTCTGGGGGCACTCTGGCCAACGTGGCGGCCTTGTGGTGTGCTAGGAACTTGAGCCTTCCTCCGGATGGTGATTTTCCCGGGGTATCGATAGCTGGACTCACTGCAAGCCTTCAACATCACAATTATCGTAGCCTCGCCATCGTGTCGACCCGTTCGGCGCACTATTCGATAAAGAAAGCCGCTTCAATGCTTGGATTAGGGACCGGAAATATTATCTCTATCGATCAGACCAAGCACGGAATAATGGATATCCCATTATTGAAACAATGCATACAAGATTGTCAAGCAAAGAGGATCCGTATTATTGCCTTAGTCGGAATTGCTGGCGCAACTGAGACCGGTTGTATTGACCCCTTAGACGATATGGCCGATATCGCGGCCGAATCCGGAATCTATTTCCATGTCGATGCGGCATGGGGAGGCCCTGTGATATTTTCAGACAAATATAAATCCTTTTTGAAAGGAATTGAAAAGGCAGACTCCATCACCATATGTGGGCACAAGCAGTTATATCTTCCCCAGGGAATTAGTTTTTGTTTATTCCGCAAACCCACTTACCTGGAAAGCATTTCTACCACAGCGTATTACCAAGCTGCACAAGGGAGTTTTGACTTCGGCAGAAATTCTCCTGAGGGATCTCGACCGGCCTTAAGCCTGTGTTTACACGCCGCTCTTAATCTAATTAGCAGAGTTGGTTATGAAAAACTGATTAATGACGGAATAAAGAAAACCCACTATTTGCGCGACAAAATTTTAAAAAGTAATGAATTCGAACTTATCCGAGATCCCAAGCTGAATATCCTCAATTATAGGTATATCCCTAGGTGTTACCGAAACCAACAAAGAAATGGAGGTATAGGCCCATCAGACAATATCAGAATAAATGAAGTAAATACGAAATTGCAAGAGACTCAGTTTTTTGAAGGACAATCCTTTGTATCGAAAACAACCCTGTTAAATACGCACTATGGCATTGGACAGGAAATCCTTGTACTAAGGGTAGTACTAGCTAATCCGTTAACAACGCATGAGGATATTGACTTTGTAATTCAAAATCAGCTTGAAATTGCAGATAGAATTATCGAAAAAGAAGCACTTATCGTTAAGGATGAAGAATCTTATAACAAGTTAAACGGTTCGGCTGGAATAATAAGGGAGAATCGGGGAGACCAAGGCATTAATAAAGCCCAAGATTCCGACGACATTTTTGAGAAGAGAACCATTCCCATCGGAAAACCGATTGCTAATATGCGCGTTTATATATTGGATCAAACCTTGGAGCCAGTTCCAGTTGGTGTAACTGGTGAGATCTTTGTAGCGGGTGATGGATTGGCATTGGGTTATCTGCATCAAGAAGATTTGACCAATGAAAAATTCATTAACGACCCATTTAGCGAAGAGCCAAACGGACGATTGTTTCAAACAGGAGATTTAGGACGCTACCGGGATGATGGGAACATCGAATTTCTTGGACGCAAAGATCTGCAGATAAAGATTCGAGGATTCCGGATAGAGTTGGGAGAAATTGAGGCAGTATTGGGGGGCCACGAAGAAGTTCGAGAAGTTGCTGTTGCTATGCGTGACGATCTTCCGGGAGGCAAAGATTTGGTGGCCTATATCATTCTGCAGGATAATCCCCAGTCAACGACCCAAGAACTGCGTACGTTTCTCCAAAACCAGTTACCGGACTATATGCTCCCAAGCTCCTTTGTCATCCTGGATAAATTGCCACAGACGCCTAATGGCAAGGTGGATCGGCGCGCTTTACCAGCGCCAACCCGAGAACGCTCATGGGATGGGATTTTAGTGGCACCCCAGAGTGAAATGGAAAAGGCCATTGCCGCGATCTGGCAGGAATTATTACACCTGAACAAAATCAGCGTCCATGACAACTTTTTTGAAATAGGTGGACATTCTTTCCTCGTATTAAGTTTTGTTGCCCGGACGAAGAAAGACAGCATCAATCTGACACCCAGGCAAATACTGGATCATCCAACAATCGCTGAGCTGGCTTTAGTAGCTCGAACGGGGGAGGGCCAGTCTGCAGAACAGGGGCTCGTTACGGGACCTGTACCGCTAACCCCGGCGATGCATCGTTTCTTATACGAGCGCAATTCATCGGATCCACACCACTGGAATCTGTCTGCATTTCTAGAATCTAAACAACACTTAGAGCCAAAGCTATTAAAAAAGGTTGTCCGACATTTGCTTATGCATCACGACGCGCTCCGTCTTCGCTTTATCGCCAGGGAAGGCGGTCATTGGCAAGCTAACACGATTAGAATGGAGAACCATGTTCCCTTTGAAACGGTTGACCTTTCAGAAGTAGAAGAACAGCGTAGAAAGGCTGCTATTGAGGCGACGGCGGAAGAGATGCAACGCAGCCTTAACTTATCGAAAGGTCCCGTACTCCGCGTGACTCATTTTTATCTTGGCCCCGAAATGAGAGACAGGGTGCTTTTAGTTGTCCATCATTTCGCAATTGGCGGGCTTTCCTTATCGATATTTTTGGAAGATTTCGCGACCGCGTACCAGCAATTAAGCCGTGATGAAAACATCGCGCTTCCGCCAAAGAGCACCTCTTTCAAACAGTGGGCCGAAGCTCTAAAGGAATACGCTCAGTCACCACGCTTGCGTAAAGAGTTGGATTATTGGCTGGCGCTCCCATGGAAAAGTATTTATGACTTGCCATTGGATTTTCCTAAATCCAAAGGGCCTAACACCAATGCCTCGGCGCGCGAAATAAGCATGGTCTTCTCGGTCGAAGACAGTGATGCGCTCCTCAACAATCACCAAAGAGAATGGAACACCGAAGAGATTTTAATTGCAGCTCTTGCCAAAACGATCGCGGACTGGACAGGAAGCCATGTTGTATTATTTGATAAAATTGGCCACGGCCGGTCTGCTTTACCGGATTATGTTGATATCGCCAGAACCATCGGCTTTTTTATTGCCTATACCCCACTGGTCTTAGACCTTAGTGGAGGTAACAGCAGTGGAGTATTCTCGACCATTAGGAAGCAACTTCGCAATGTCCCACACGACGGTGGTGGTTGTGATCTTCTCCGCTATCTGTGCGACGACCAAAAAGCCAGGAACCAATTGAAGTTGTTACCCCGTTCACAAGTACTTTTCAATTTCCGAGGTAAGGGAGCCAGCCCATCCGCCGCGAACAGCGTTCTCTTTCAATCAGCCACAGAATCGAGTGGATCAATTCACAACCCAAATGGGCTTCGTGACCATCCGCTTTCTATTGTCGGTGATGTCCGCAACGATCAACTAAAAGTGACTTTCGTTTACAGCGAAAACCTACACAAGCGTTCTACGATGGAAAATCTTGCCCAAGCGTTTGTAAAAGCAGTAACCGAACTCCAATCCCCATCTTAATGTAAAGCTTCTAAAACTGGCCTTCCATTTTTGTGATTTTTATAACCAAGGAGGGTGTCGACGAAAGGATTAGTAGATTCCTTTTGGATCGCAATTTTCAGAATTATGCAAATGACCCTGCTATATCAATGCTAGAATCAGCAAACAATATCGCATTATGTCCGAACGGTAGCTGTATCAGAGAAATTAAATACAGCGATCGATATTACTGCTGGATATGGTCATCAAAAGAACCTGCTACTCGTTATACCTACATGACAAAACACAGAACAGCAAAACCGTTTTGTTCGCCTCTGTTGGTTTTCTCTATCCAATTCAGGCGGAGTGACACAACCCTTTTATTTTCATCAAAGTATTCCCTTTCCGCCCTGTGGTCGGTGAGCCTATTATGGAACGATCGATTACAGCAGGAGTAATCTTTGAGTCTCCGATTCCTTTCGGGTAGTAGATCCAAATGGCGTCTCCCTGCTGAATGAATGATTCTCCTGCGAAAGCTTTGGATCGTAAAACTTCCACTACCGATGTAGCTGGAGTAGACTTGGAAAAATAAATGACGACATGGCTGGGATCATTCTCTGTTTCCAGCGAGAACGGGAGATCCGAGAGATATGCAGAAAATTTCTTCCTTGATTTGACAATCACGGGAATCGTGAGGCCAAACTCTTTCATGATCGTGTTCTCTAATGATTCTTCCAGTTGCGCCACTTCCAGGAAAGCGTCTAAAACAACATTTCCGGTGCATAAGTAAGTAATGACATTCTTCCATCCAAGGCGTCCACACACCAAGGATAGTTCCTTCATAGGAACAGACGCTTTACCACCTACGTTGATTCCTCGGAGGAGGGCAACATGCTTAGTCATAGTCATTGCTGAATCCAAAGATCGATGATCAGAAGGAATACGAACAGCAGGCCAAAGAGATCTGCGACCACTACCATGCAGCAAAGTCTTCAGGCCAGGAGGATATCCACGGATGAAAAGACCAGCATTCAGGCATTGGAAAGGATAGCCGGTACCAAGCCGATGCGCCCCGGGAAAATAGAAAATATCGAGTTTGAGTACACTCGACATGGAACGCTTTTCCTGATTCCGTCATTTGACGTTGCAACGGGGAAAATAGTTGCTCATTATCTTGGCGAAACCCGGACAGAAGAGGATTTTGCCAGGCATATAGAAGCAACGGTGGGAATCGCTTCGGAAGACAAGTGGATTTTCATAAACGATCAGCTTAACACTCACAAATCAGAGGCCTTGGTCAGGCTGGTGGCCAAACTTATCGATTTCAAAGGGGAGCTTGGAGTTAAGGGAAAATCGGGGATCCTGGAGAATACCCAAACACGTCAAGAGTTATTGAGCGATTCGAGCCACCGTATCCGGTTTGCCTATATTCCCAAACACTGCAGCTGGCTTAACCAGGTGGAAATCTGGTTTGGCATAGTGGCCAGAAAAGTTATCAAACGCGGAAACTTCACTTCTAAAGACGATCTCTGACGAAAGATCGACCAGTTCATTGACTACTTTAACCGGACAATGGCCAAAACCCTACAAGTGGACCTGTAAAGGAATTCCCTTGGCAGCCTGATCGGCTCATCGAATTAGCTAGATGCTAGCCGAAAGGGTTTCCATGAAAAAATCGGGGGAATTTTTCAAAATTCATTCTTGAAAATCATGATGCAACTTTTTATTGTTATGCTATTTAAATATAGGAGAGCTCGTCATGATACCGGTTGCGCCATCCCCTAAGATATTGCCTGAAATGAAACAGGGCAGCCTATTTTATTGCCCAGTTGACACTAAACTGGCTGAAATTCTATCTTTAGCCGTCGAATTTATTGACACTGATTAGTAGGTAGTTTACTCTTTTTAAGAAGGAGTATCGAATCTTTACCTTTGAATGATCCCCGAACCTGAATTAGATGCCTTTCTTGTCCCCATTTTCTTAATTATCGCTATTTTCCATAGCAGTCTGCTTAGATACGAGCCACTGTATGGAATTAAAATCTTCTTATTTCTACTTTGCTAGATTGGTCACGGCGACCTGCATGATGTCTTATGCCATGTATTTTTCCCAAAATTGTCTACGGGCCTTTTCTGCACTGCAAAGCTAGGCTCTGGATATGCCTTTAGATGCTGGTAAATTCTTTGACTTAAGCTCTTGATGTAGCCATCCAAGCTAATTTTATATTATAGAAATCATAGGAATAGTCAGGCTAAATTCATTGTATGCTAATTAATCAAAAAAAATTCTCTTTAATCATTATTACTTAAACATGAAAGTTGCTTTTCTAATTCTAGCCCATAACCATCCTCAACATTTAAAAAGGATCATTCAAAAATTAAATCATAAAGATTTTTATTTTTTTATACATGTCGATCTTAAGTCTAATATTGCTGATTTTCAACAGATTAAAGAATTACCTAGAGTTGAATTTATACCTTATCGAGTTAAATGCTTCTGGGGTGGATTTTCTTTGATACAGGCATCTTTATATCTAATTAACTTTTCTTTTTCAAAAGAAAAATTCAAGTATTATTTTTTAATTAGTGGCGTTGATTATCCTATAAAATCCAAAGAAGAGATTCATAGATTTAGTAGAGAGAACAACTATAACTTTATAGACTATTTCGATGTATTTAGTACACCTGAAAATAAAAATAAGTTTCTTAGCAGACATAGGAAATATCGATTTTTTGACACTGAATTTTGGAGCCCAAAACAAGAAAGTATTTTACTCTTGAAATATATAAATCGATTTAAGATTAACCATGGAATGATGCTTTTGCTAAACATGTTCATGAATAAGAAAGAATTGCCTCATCATCGATATTACAGCGGTTCGCAGTGGTGGATATTAAACCATGAAACTGTCGAATACGTTATTAAGTTTGCGAGTGAAAATTCAGAATTTGTCAATCATTACATTGATTCTTACGCTCCGGACGAGATGTTTTATCAGACTTTGATTATGAATTCAACATTCAAGGACCAGGTGGCTTCATGCTGTAATAATGACCGTAAGGATTTTCCTCATGATTCAAATAAATGGCACTCCCCTGGTGTTTCAATGGGCTTAGGTGGGCTACGTTATGTTGATTGGAATAGAAAGAGAGAATATCCAGCCGTTCTCGACGATTCTGATTTCCAAGCTCTCCTTAACTCTCCAGCACTTTTTGCTAGAAAATTTGATCCTACCAGGTCGGCTAAATTATTGAATCTTATCGATGTAAAAATAATAGAATCAAGATCTTAGAATCATTTTTAACAGCGTTCGTTATTTAATTTCTACCTCAACTTATTATCACTTTACGACAATAAATATAATGATAGTACGTTGTCTTGAGATTGCTGATAAAATATCCCAATGATTATGCATTTGAGTAAGGTCAGAGGTTCAACCTTGATCGGCAATGGTATCAAAGCCTCGGCGAGTTCCAATACGGAACGATATGCTATGATCGAGTGAAGTTTTAGATTCGTTTTGAAGGTGAATTTCAGGTAGTCTTCGGATATGTCAGACTTAGCATGTGCCCCACCTCTCTTACTCAAATACATAGTTCCTGAACGAAAACACAAAACCTATTCTATCTTAATAGATTAAGATCGTTTTTGGGTTTAAGAATTTCTTAAATATTGCTTCTGTAGAGACTTCGGGGCATTTAAGTATACTCCGGAAACGGTGTAAAATTGGTTATGGCAATCAGTTGGACAGGATAAGCGAAATTTTAGATGTTATCTGATGGCAAAACATTAGTTTTTGCAAAACTGTAAATAACTCTAAAAAAAATGTCTGAATTTATAAATGACTTTTATAAAACCTGTTATGGATTTTAAAATTGCGATTTTTAAAAATTGAGGTTTTCGTTCAGGCACTACATTACTATAAATATCCCATTTGTGGCTTAGAATGGAAAATCGGGTTAATATTGTTGAAAAAAATGTCAACTTCGAGCTCTATCCAATATAATATAAACTCATTCAAAAAGTAGTGATTGAGCAATTTTTAACTATTATCCTGTATGGCCATAGCTAACAGTTCAGCGACTAGCCACTATGATCGGCATCAAAATTCCGATGAGCTTGAAGGAATTCGTGTGGGAAGGAAAGCAAAATCTTAAATACTTGTACTGCAAAACTTACATCCCGAATGTGTTTAATAGGAGATCTAAGCCACGCTTGCCACGATCCAAAGGGATAAAAAAGGTTCCACTGCATCTCCCTGTGAGCTATTCGCGCTAAATCTGAGAAACGGCTTAATGCACCCCTATACCTCACATTCCGCACTCTTTTAATAGGAAAAATTATAATTTAAATCATTGACTAAAAACATGTTAAGCGTAAATTGTTTTATTGCAAGAGGTTATCTTTAAGTCATTGAATTAAAGCATATTATGTATCGGATAAATTCCTTGGATTTTCTCGAAACCGCTAAAAAACGAAGGCCGAAATTGTTTATCTTGCTTATTACCAATATTTTACAAACTGCGGAATGTGCGCTATACGCCTGTAGCTTGGTCCGGCAGCAGAAGCCATGAGATCCCTTGCATTCCGCCCACAGCTGTGGTCATTCTCCCCGGATGGTCCTGAAATCAACGTCGGAGATCGTGCGTACGTGGATAATAAATTCCGGGGTAGTGCCGCCAAATCCAACTCTCCGCGACATCTGGTCACTCGCACCAAAGTCGGAATGGCTCCGATCACCGCAGGCGAGGTCAACTTCGATCGAAACGACCCGATTAACACGGGCGTTACAAGAGTGCGGACTGTTGGGTTCAGCAACTGCAGTAGGAGGTGGCAGATTGTCAACTATACCGATCCGGAAACGCAAAAACAGACAGCAAAATTCGACTCGGCACTATTGTCTATCTCTACAGGATACGCTGGCGCATCGAAAAAGTATTTGACAACTTCAAGAATGACCTTCTTAAGACTAAGGCTTGGGCTAGCGGAAAAAGTGCCCTGATTATTCAAGCCTATTTTACCGCACTAACTTACAATATTTTGCGGTTGATTGAAGCCCTCGTCAAGATTCGCGGACTTACCGATGAAAAGGTTGAGATCAAATAAAAGAAAGTCTTAGACGTGCTCAAAAAGTCGCAATCCCAGGAGCCGGACCATTCATCCCTGGAATGGCGCGTATATCCTCGCAGTTCATGCGAAGCATTCGAAACCATTATCCCTCTCCTCTTGCCATTATCCCCCTCCTCTCAACGTTCAGAACCAAGCTCAAGGTCTACATGTAACCATCATCCCGAACACCGTTGGTCACATGAACCACGCTATGGTTTTGTCGTGTTTTTCGTGATTACTGCGGACGGTTTACTCAACCGCGTCCCATCTCGCCTTTTTAGAATGATCGGTGTCCTGGCAGACTACTTTAATCTCTGATGTAGATATGATTGGGGTTCGGTCTAAATACTCCACTTCACAAATCTCTTTATAGACATCGAACTTTCCTTTCCAGTCATCGCCCATGACTAAAATGTCGGCGCTAAATTGCTTGATATACTCACCTTTGAGCTCCAGGCTTTCTTCGACAAAAACCTCATCGACATACTTAATTGCTTCAATAATTTTTAGTCTATGATCCTGAGGATAAACTGGGTACTTCTGTTTTTTTGAGTAATTTAGGTCGTCGGAGGAGATGCCGACTATCAAGTAATCTCCTTGTTCTTTTGCTCGTTTGAGGATGTTTAAATGGCCGATATGAAAAAGATCGAAGGTGCCAAATGTGATGATGCGTTTCAATTTTTGTCCTTAAATAAAAAGCTGATTTATATGCAAAGAGCAGGGCAGTCAGTACTCCCCATAAACCAAAAATGGATAAATTGGTTTATAAATTATCAGTCTTTTCTTTATTTTAAAATAGTACCCTAAATTCTAAGAGATGAGTCCAATACTTAATCTTGAATCTGCTCAAGAAGTCTTTTACATGAGTCACCATCGAGATGGTGATGGTAGAATCTTTGGAGATCGTTATATTTGTTCTGATATGCGGCATCATTAAGCCATTGATCGACTGTGAGAATTTTTTCAAGGACTTCTTCCTATGTATTGCAGTATGGTCCGGGGATAGTGTCGAACATGTTGTAATACATATTACGGGAGTTTTCTTTGTAATCATCAAAGTCTTAGACGTAAAAGATAATTGCTTTTCCAGTCATAAGGAAGTCGAAAGAAATCGACGAATAATCTGAGATCAGGATATCCGTTTCACACATAAGTTCCTGGGGATCAGGATTCTCATTTGTAACATCATTTATATGGGTAAAGTGGTTGGGGAAATTAAGAAGCTTATTAATGGGGTGTTTTTTTAATACAAAGATTGCATTAGCATCCGAGGCATTCTTTTCAGCAATTATGGATGAATGTAACCTGAACATGAATTAGTTGTGGTCCCAGTTTTTCTTTCGTATAATTTCGGATAAAAACGAAAGCTGCAAAGTTGACTTTGCCTGGAAATTGGTCATCCTATAGCCAGAGGTTATGGTGAAAAAAATAAGAAATTTATAAAAGCTAGAAGCTTTTTATAATTTCTCGATGGTGTATTCTTATTGGATGATCGAGAAATTAATATGCAATCACAGAAAAAGAGTCACCCCCTTGCATTGCAACAAACGGAAAGCTCCGTTGACCGACTGGGCTAAAACCGTTGCCTATATACTTTATGCCAGTTTTTTATCTAGAGATAGAAAAGCATGAAGTCGAATAAACATCTGAATTTCAGCGCACTTGGTAAGTGTCTTTCTTCTCATTTTCGCCAAATACCAGACCAGCGGCAAACTGCAAAAATAAACTATTCAATTCATGATGCCGTGATGTGCGGGTTTGCTTGTATGTATTTTCAAGATCCCTCGTTATTGCAGTTTCAAAAACAGCTCGAAGATGAACAGAACCGTAATAATTTAACAACTCTTTTTGATGTTGATGTCATTCCTGAAAATACTCAGTTAAGAGATCTCGTTGACGTCGTTCCCAGCGAGCAATTTCGCCCCATTTTCAGAAATTACTTCTACGATTTGCAACGAAGTAAGTATTTGGAACACTATGAATTCCTTCCCGGATTGTACCTTTGCTCCATTGATGGCACTC
>JAVJHY011889211.1:0-33857 GCA_035593235.1 Phascolosoma agassizii
CCAGGAAAATTAGTATCTTCTTTTGAAGGAGAAAAAGTTTTTCGGTTACTAGGGTTGTAGAGCGCAGTAAACACCTCACGAGTGGCATCAGCCAGAGTCGAGGCGTTTTCTGGTTTTTGTTTTGCAAAATCATGAGTCCAAGCTCGCCGGTGGTGAGCGTAGAGCTCGGAGTCGCTTTCCTTTAACTCGCCCGCTAGGAGCCTTTTTTGAAAGGCTATGTCATATTGATGCAGAGCTTCTTCTAGTTCTTTTTCTTCAACACCAGGTTGCCCTATGGGGCTCGTCCATATTTCGTATATGGAAGCGAATGTAACCCAGCCGTGAGCTAGCTTAATTAGACCTATGGCGTGGGTAATTCGAAGTAGGACGCCGTATCTAATCCATTCTGGATCACCGGAGCTAGCTTGTTTTTGTGAAAGGCTATCTTTGACAGCCATTATTTGTTCAGCTAATACGTGCGCCGGTTCGTCACCGGCGAGCGGATTCCAGGTGATTCCGTCGAGTTCAATAATTAGTAAATCTTTTGTGCGCCCTACCCTCTTAGCTACTTCTTCGACGTAGTTCGATAGATCTCCTTTTACATCCAGGAATAATCCGGCTGGTTTATTGATTGGGTCGTCGGAGCGAAAGCGAAGAATTTGTTGAATGAACGGCCCTATAAGCCCAGAAGTTTTACCAGAACCGGGGCCACCAAACGCAATCATTCCTGTAAACATTCCGAGCAGCGACATAATTGACCAATCTGGAATTTGTTTAAGTGAGCCGTCTTGATTGTGCTCTTCGGCGTAGACGAATTGAAAATCTTGGGACGCTGGTATTGGTGGTAGTAGCTCGCTTTTTACCTCTGCTCGTTTAGGTCTGGTTTCTTTTCGTCGTGGCTTCGTAACAGGTTGAGTTTTGACACTTGGAGATTGTGTTGCTGTTGGAAGAAAAACACGAAGCAGCTTAAATAATCTAACGACTACAAAGCCCAAGGTGCAGCCGCTTAAGATCGAAGCTGCTAATAAGTAAAATTCTGTTTTAGGGCCGAGTAGTTGAACAAAATGAATTGAGGACGCGCTGAATTCCTGAATAGGTATTTCAGTTTGATACTTTGCGATCAAGCCAAAGCATGCCGCCACACCAAGCTCTGGGCTGTTTCCAAGTTTTTGGAAAGCCTGCTTAAGTGGTGTCCATGAAAACGGCGCTTGGCCACCGGATCGCTTGTTTGTGCGGCCCGTTGGTTGGGACACACCCATGATGTTTTAGCTATTAATGGCTAAGTGATACGGGTGGTGTGCTGTAGGAGTAAGATTTGTGGTTTTTAGAGCAGTCCATTTTTTTGTCCTCTATTTTTATCGCTACGTTGTGCTTAGGCACTTAGCGCGTGTCACGGCACTAAGGACTAAGTGGTCCAGAAAACTATTCTATACTTAAAAGAGTAAAATTAGGCGCTCTACCAATTTGACTAGAAAAGTTAACCGTGCGAGTTTTGGATTAGTCGATTTAGGGTAGATCAAAATCGATTTTGCGGATTTAATATTGGTGGAAGGGCAAACTATTCGTATCGCGCACAACGGGATATGGGATGGTTAAGGTTTTTTGATGGCCTTGTGGTTTATCGATAATCGAGACTGTCTTGTGTTCTAGGCTTCTAGGTGGGACTTGTCTTCGCGCCTTGAAGTAACGTAATGAAGACTTTTGGTGGGTGTCACCCCTTCTTTTGAGGGGCCGCTAAGGTCATTGTTGCGGCGGGGTTTGTGGTGATTGTTTGCTGCAGACCCCGCCACCATTTCTATAAGATAGATATTTGGCGTTTTACCTCCCTCCCCTCTTTCTAAAATATTTTTTATGGCTTGCGCGAGCAAAAAGTAATTTTTGAAGAAAAGTTTTTAAGGCATGAGAAAATCTTTCGAGTAGCGATGATAGGAAATGTGGATATTGGTTGTATTACCGCTTTCATACTAAACAGGCTTACTACTAAAGCGCGTTAGCGGTAAAGCGTTTTAATATCTGGTTGGCCAAAGCACCATTCGGAAACGGCGTTTTTCAAGTCCCCTCCCCTGTTAGTTGAGCAATCGTTGAAAATTAGTCAAATACCATGGCTCAAAAAGGCCGAATGTTGGGGATATAGGCATACTAAAATCTAGCTGCTAGATTTATATCAGCTACCTTTCTATCGGCTATATTTATAGCTGGCATAATTCTAGCTGCTAGTTTACTATCTGCTAGAAATCTAGCTGATAGAATTCTATCGTCTTATTAACTTGGTAATCACAACTCAAGGGTGTAGATGGCAACAATAGTTGGAATCATTGGCTTAAAAGGCGGGGTAGGGAAGAGCAGCATTGCCAGGGCTCTCGCTAGAGAAGCCGCCGCTGGTGGCCTCAAGGTGAAATTAGCCGATCTAGATGTTGCTCAAGGCACATGTGTCGATTGGCAGCTTAAGCGGCTAGAAGAAGATATTCAGCCGGTGCTTGAGGTTAGCTCGTATAGAACAGCAAAAGACGCCTTACGCGATGAGGATCGCTTTGACTTGGTTGTTTTAGATGCACCAGGGCGCACTAACAGAGTAACTAAGGAAATTGCTGATGCTGTAGATCTGCTCGTTCAACCGTCTGGCGCTGGTAGCGATGATCTAAACCCGGCTATTCGAACGTTTCATGAACTTCACCGGGCAGGTGTTGAAAAAAGCCGGTTAGCTATCGTCTTATCGCGTATCGCAACAGAAGTAGAGGAGGACGAAGGCAGAGAGTTTATAGAAGAGGCTGGATATAGCGCGGTAAAAGGGTGCTTGAGAGAGCAGCGTGGCTACCGTGAAGCACAAAATGAAGGCAAGGCACTAACAGAAACGAAGTATCGTGGCCTCAATGAGAGTGCCGATGCTGTTATTCAAGAGTTGGTAAATTGGATTACAGAAAAATGACTGATGTATCAAAACTTGCTAATCGCAAGAGGAAGAAAAAAAGTAGCCTAGGCAGACCACCGTCAATAGCGAAAGAGCCGGGGAGCCCAAGTCCTTTAGAAGCACCTGAGCCTAATGAGGTGGTGGAGAGCGTTGATCGCCGTAGTCTGAGGAAGACTGGCCGAACTAGCCAACTGGCTACCAGGGTGACGCCGGAGTTCCATAGTAGGGTCAAGCAGATTGCCGCAAGAGACGGTCTAAAAATCTGCGAGATTCTGGAGAAGGGCGTAGAAATGTATGACGGTGCTAGCAGCTAGATATCTAGCTGCTAGATGTTACTTTCAAGTTTTGCGGCTATCAGATTTTTGGGGTAGGTGAGGGGTATTGGAGATTACTAGCAAAGCGATGAAGAGCAAAATAATTACGGCTAGCCAGCGCAAGTTTATCAATGCAGCGCTGGAGATTTCAGACGGAGACGATTGCCCCGAAGACGAGAAGGCTTTTCTGACTAAACACTTGGTGCAAGTAACTCTCCCTCACAGGAATCCGGGGCCGGTGCCATATTTCCGACGTAAGAACGGAAATATTCAGCTAACGGTCAAGCCCCATTATGAAACGGACGAAGAGACTGGCGAAGATCGGGTTTTATATCCGTATGGTTCGATCCCAAGGCTGCTGCTGTATTGGCTTACAACAGAAGCACTAAGACAAAAGTCTAGAAAAATTGAGCTGACAAATAATGTCAGCGAGTTTTTGTCAGTCTTGGGGCTAAGCAGCGCGACTGGCAGGGGGAAGAGGGGTGACGCTAAGCGAGTTCGTAACCAAATGAATAGGTTATTTAGAGCAAGTATCTCTCTGGAATACGATATCGAAAATGAGTTTGGAAGGGGACAGGGCCATAGAAATATGCAGGTGGCATCTCAGTCAATGACTTGGTGGGATTTTAAAGAAACTAATCAGAAATCTCTTTTTGATAGTTGGGTCGAGCTCGATAGAGACTTTTATGAGGCGATTATTAATGATCCTATCCCATTGGACATGAGGGCTTTAAGAGCGCTTAAAGGCTCAGCCTTGGCTTTGGATTTATATTCCTGGTTAAGTTACCAAACATTTGTAATCGGCAGAAGAAAAAATCCCAAAGGTCGGACGGTGCCATGGCGTGCACTACAGCAACAATTGGGATCAGAATATAAAGATGTTAAGGAGTTTAAGAGAAGCGTCAAAGAGACGTTAAGGAAAGTCCAACAGGTATACCCAGGTCTAAGGCTGGGTGAGGCTGTAGGCGGCTTTACGATACTACCGGGGAAACCGTCTGTTTTACCTAGGAAATAAAGAAGTTCTTTGATTTCAGTATGTTGGTATGGGTGAATCACCCACCCCCCCATGGAATGCTTAAAGCGGATCGTGAGGGAAAAAAGGTGGATAACCCTGTGGAAAGAAGAAGTTATTCTGGGTGAATCACCCACCCCCCAAAGAATTTTCGCAAAGCGTGTAGTTACAAATAGTTAAGTCAATTCGGCAAAAGTTATCATGGGTGAATTACCCCCCCTTTATGGGTGAATCGCCCACCCCTACCTATAGAGTATTTAAAATACCTGTAGTTAGACATACCTGAACTGTGAATAACAATATTCAACTAGTCTTCTGGTTAAAGAGTCCTAATCCCCACGCAAGATGCCTATTGATTTGTGCACGAGTCCCGCTAAAGCGGGACCAGCTACGCGGACGTGTGCACAATTGATGGACAAGCAAAGCTTGCCCACAAATTGAACACACTGCTTCGCTTCTCGCACACAAGCTCAACAGGCACTATTACAAGTTTTTTAATTTTTAAGAGAAGAAAAGAAAGAGCGGTCTCAGCAACTATTTTTCAAAGCAAATCAGATTGCACGAGTAGAACAGAGATCGTTCAACCACAGGCATCCTGGTAGCTCCTATGAGGTTTCAGCAAAGCTGAGCAGATTGTTGAAGAGAGGTTTTTTTAGGAATAAGAAAATCTTTCGAGTAGGGGAGAGAAAAACTTGGCTTGCAATTGAAGGTTTGCTAAACCAATTAGGTCACGTGAAACGGAAATAGGCTCTGCTGAGGAGCAACCTATCGAGGGATACTGTGATGAAAACTCATCGAGTAGTAGGGGGAGCTTTGCTCCCCTTTTTTATGGGGATGAAATACTAAGACCCTAGCGGATAAAACGTGTTTTTTCGGGCTCTTATCGTAGGTGGAACACTATCTGTAATAATCGGTATCTGACCTGGCAGACAGTGTCAGAAATCATCGAAACTAAGCTTTAAAGCGGACGCTCAAAGCGCACTTCCGGTTGATTTAACAACGGCGCAATTTCGGCGAACAAGAGACAGTCGACCCAAGGACGGATTTAGAAAGCGGAAGTTTGCAGCGTATTCTAACCGGCGGTAGGGTGGCTACTCCTGCTTTCGTTTGTCCTGAAGCTTCATAGCGTCAAGTGAACGTTCTGGCGTGAGTTCGCTGCCAACAATAATACTGGTCGACATCGGTTTTTCCGTAGATCCGACGAGACCAAGCTCAGCCAAAGTAATATCAGGACAAGCTTGGAGATTCATATACAGCCGCGTGGCCATGTTTTGATGTGTAGCTTTATTTAAGGAAAAGAGACTCTTCCGTAAACTCTCAGCTTCCTTCTTCAATACCTGCATGTTTGCGTCATTCATCCCTTGTTGAGAAGGATTCAGAGGTGTTACATCAGCCTGATCTAACCGACTCATAATTGACTGTAATTGCCTAAAAAGAACAGACAGATCAAGAGCCGCTTTTGCTTGTTCTGACTGATCTGGAGTAAAGAAACGGACGTCGCCATTTTTATCGCGCCAGAACTCTAAAACATGTTGTTTGTCTTCAATAAAGAAGCTAATTGAAGACGCACCGTAGACCCACTCTCGATCCTCAGCGAGCTCTTTTGCTAGGTAATGATCAGCTTTCCATTTCTGTAATAGTTCGACAGTGTAGTGTTCACCAGCGCCAAGTTGGTCGATCACTTTATGATGGTTTGAACAGAGCAGAATCAAATTGTCCGCTGAATTACGTTCAGCTGCTGGTAAGTCAGGATCCCAACGCTCGCCGCCTGCACTCTGAGCTTTGATGTGGGCCATCTCACCGTGATTAACAACTTTTTTAGTCATATCATCATCTGTGATGATCAGCTGGTCACAGTCGGGATGGTTGCACTCATTATATGAGCGGCCATAGATGATTTTGCTTGTTAGGTGGGTGTATGACATTTAGATTTTTGAGATTATAATCGAAGGCGGAACTTAGCGAACGTCCGCTTTAGAGAACATCTGACACTGTCAGTTTGGTCAGATACCAACTATTACAACTATCCATCAAACCGGTAGCGTATGCCCACCATGGATTACTTTGGGATCGTTCGGAAATTTATTTCTCACGATGGGTAAACGGTTTTTAATTCGTAGCTCATTCATTGCCCTAACGCTATTTCGGATCTGACTTCGAACATGATAAAACTCTTCATATTTCCACCTGAGGTCATAGGTAATTCGCTCTAAAGTTTTTCTTTCCTTGCGATATTTTTTCTTTAATTCAGTAGTGATTTGCTTAGCAAATTTAGGCTTTAATCGAAGCTCTGAATGTTTACCGTCTGCAGAACAATTGATTAGGTATTTGTCGAAAGCAATAGCTTGATATTCGTAACCAGGGTTTGGATGAGCTGCTGTTTTCCTACGCGCATCTTTTAAAAAGGGCTGCTGGCTTCTAATCGACTCAGCTCCGTAGAAAGTCTCATGTGGCCCTTCCTGAGCCAACAAAATTCCAAAGTGCCCATGACGAAGTAAACGAATGTTTGCAGCCTTGCCGTCTTTTCGCGCACCCTTTTTTCTTCGCCCCCTGGTGGTGGAAGAAACATCAATTCTGTAGTCAGAAATTAATTTAGCATCGAGCGTAGTAGGGCAGGTGTGCTTAGGGTAGGGCACCAGCGCGTAAAAATAGTAACCGTGGGGGAGGTAATATCGCATCAAAAGGTGGACAAATGCTGACGCGCTTAGAGCAATACACTGATAGGCCATAGGGGCAATCCCTGATGTTTCATGCGTTTAATAAACTAACTTTAGCAAGTTTTTCCGAAGAAAAATCCAACCAAGCATTCACTTATTCACAACACTTTCGAGACGGTTGTACCGTTAGTTTAAGTAACATAAAGTTGAAAATGCGCAACCTGCTTTAGGCGGGGTTTGTTGATGCGTAGTGCACATTGAGCCGGTAAACAGCGTCTTATCAACGCTACTAAGGTGAGCAGGGTAGCGCCCTGTCATTCAATGGTGCCTGAGCTGCATGCTGGGCCAACCAGCCTGTGCAGATCTGTGGGCGGCTTGTGGAAGTAAAATCAGACAAGAAATTTTTTGTCGGACTAATCTCCACATTCAAGCCAATCACTAGCTAGGGGATGGGACGACCTTCGGGTAGTCCCATCTCTTTTACTTATAAAAGTTCGGGCGACGGAGACAAACTTGTTTTTCGGCGGCGCTGAGATATTTCAGTGTTGTTAAAACAAGCCGTGGCTATTGAAGCGGTGGAAATCCGCACTAGGGGATCAAGCAGGATGCTTTTGGGCTTGTCTTTTTGATGAGTTCGTTAACCTAGCTCGCATGTGGGAGTTGCCGAACCAGGGGGATTGTTTGATAGCAATTTACTTGGAAGGCCCGGGGGTCACTAACCTCGGTATTTGATTTGAAAAGGATCAGATAGATGAACAGCTCAACACTAACGCACAACTTTCAAAGGGAGTGCAGCGAGTAATGCTATTGAGAGACAGGATGCTTTACCAGGACAGCTTCAAATTCAGTGGGTAAGCCTATTTTCGGGAATCCTTAGGGCTGAACGCGAAAAAGGAATTTTTTCGGTTACTACATCTTAATTGTGTGTATGAATTTGGGGTCGAGTTTAAAACTCTTACTGATGTCTGACGATAGCGGTTAGTCGATAGTTTACTAATCCGGGAAGCCATATTGTTTACCGCTGGTAGCTCAGCGGCGTTTTGGAATTGGTGTCTGAAACGGACTGTATGGTGTGAGAGATGCTCATTAGGTAGTAAGTTCAAAAGAGTTTGAGAGTGGATCATCTGTGTTTTGCACAGGTGATTTTCGTTCTCCTCGCGCAAAGCGGGAAGATCATAAAAGGGATTTCCGGTGCCCTTCGGGCACTCTCAAAATAATTAGATTTTGAGAAAGCTTTATGCGCAAAGACTCATTGGTGCTTAGCGGAGCTAACGGCAAGGCAGTCGTAGCACCGTTTGTGATTTGTCTGATAAGCGAATCAGCCCCGTAGCGGGCAGCAACGACGAAAGGCGGAGGTGCAATCGCACTACCATCAACATGAGAGCAGAAGAGATTTCGCAATCTCGATGCTCTCTCATTCAAAAATGAACCCTCGCGGAGTCTGTTCAACTGTGGCCCAGAAGCCAGATTTGAATAGATGTAGTTTGTATACGCAGTGCCACAGGTGCGCCTAGCGGCGGATCTAGGGGTTTTTGCGGGGGTTCATTTCTTGATTACCGAGGTGCTGAATCTTGGTGATTGTTCAAAGAAACAAGGTTCTCAAACGGAGGTTTAAACGAGACGAATAGGCTTTACTGGTTGTGCCTCAAACAACCATCACTTTTTATTGATGACTACATTTAATAAGGAAATTATGAAGACGATTCAGGAAGAAAATAGAAAAAGCGAAGGGCAGGGCGGTATTTTAATATCGATTTCCGGTAAGAAAGTTGATATGGATTGGCAGCTGCTGCGTTTGAGTATGTTGGTCAAGGCAGAAAAGAAGCGCTCGAAAAGGAGACGATTCGATAGGTGCATAAGTATTGTTGGCGATGGGTCAGAGTGGGATAAGGAATTATTAGAGCGTGTGTGATCATGAGAATAATACTGCTCAAAATAATGGACGTAAATGAAGTATTAGCAACCGAAATTGCGAAGCAATTCCCGTAGGGTGGGGCGGAGCTGCAGGCAGCTTCGGGCAAATCGGGCGCAGGGCTTGGCCAAAGAAAACACAGCCTGCCTGCCTGCGGGCTGACCACGCCAAAGAAACACTGCCGGTCTGCGCACGCGGGCCGACCATATTGGGAGTATGAAAGGCGAGGTCTGAAGACCCCGCCTTAGGAGATGCTACTCAGTTTTAACTGGTAGTGTTTCTGGTCGGTTCGTTGGTGGGAACAAGACTAGTTTTCCGTCTATCGGCAAAGCCGTTAGGCTAATTGACATCCCTTCTCCTTTTTTGTGTTTCCAAGCTGCGCCTACTCGGTCGTAGTAGCTTTTATCATCTTTTGCTGTTGATACATAAACGATTAAGTTTGGTTTGTTATCACTCATGTTATTGTCTCCTATATAAAGACGTTTCTATTTATAACGTGAACTTTTAAACCAAGGGTTTAAGGAGGGGGGTCAAGATTTAACCCGGTTCTGAAAGAAGTGGTGCGGGCCGAAACTTTACCCCCCTCCGTCGCTTGGTATCTTCACGGAATAAAATTAAATAGAAACGTCTTTTTATTGAGCTAATTAAAGTGATAACAAACCAAACTTAATCGCTTATTAAAAAAAGTGGGAAAACCTACTATAAAAATAGAGTAGGGGTTGTTTGGATCCATTAAGGAATTAAAGGGGTGACAATTAGCCGACTCGGTAGTCGATAAAAAATTGTTTCCTTAAACGTAGTGATCAGACACTCGGACTGCTAGAAGAGAGTTCCTTTATGGTGGGGTCTTCAGACCTCGCCTTTTATACGACCTAAAAGATAGGGCATCTATGATGCCGCAACGCCGGTTGACGATTTTGCGGGCGGCTTGTTGTGGATAAAGTCAGGTGTATGGGCTCCGTGAAGCAGGTGTTTCTGGTTCGTAAAAGGTTAATCGACGAAAAGAGAGGCATGTGATACGCAACGAGGCAGGGAGCCTCGATAGTGATTTATGGTCAAAGCAAGTTTTAGAAAATATCTAAGAATAAGAAAGGATGCATCTGGATCAGCGATGCTTGAGTATGCGGTGGGGCTCGCGTTGTTGATACTAATACTTGTGCTGATAGCAGATATAAGCGCGATGATGATGATTAAAGGAGTATTGAATACTGCTGCGATTCAAGGGATACATACCGCTAGATTAGTTCCGAATTTAGATATAGTTACAGATGGTCTCGAGCCTGGAGATTACGATCGTAGGAGATATTTGGATTCAATACACAAGGTAGAGGAAAGCACCAGGCGACTTCTAAGCGGTAGTTTAATAGCTCCTCTAAACGTGGAGGGCAGAATAAGGCTGGTAGGTTTTGAGCACTTTGATACTGACGGCACCAAGGGTGTGGCAGTGTTAAGGCCTTACGAATGTGCCAAAGTCGGCGGGAGTCCGGAAGGCTGTAAGAGCGGTGACGATGACTGTGTTAGACATTCGGCTTTAAGCGACGATGAGGATTGCGCTGAGGGCTTGGTGTCGGATTCGGTCCGGGCGTATGAAGAAGAATCAATAATAGTGGTCTTGAGAGTTGAAATGGATCCGTGGGTTCCGTTTTTAGGAAGTGTGACGATAGAGGGGAAGGCGTTAGGTTTTAGGCAACCCGTCCCTAGGTCTGATCCGGCTTTGAGCCAATATGGATTTGATGGCCCCTTGGCTAGTTCTACTACAAGCAAAACAAAAACCACATGGCCAGAGTAAGTCTAGGAAGATATCTAAGAATAAAAAAGGGAGCAACTGGATCAACAGAGTCTGGTGCCACGATGCTTGAGTATGCGGTGCTGATTCTTATACTTTTAACGATAATCGATATAGGGATGTTGATGATGGCTAAAAGCTTACTAGATGTTGCCGCCGGTGATGGATTGAAGGCGGCTAGAGTAACTTCTAACCTAGATATTGTTACAAGCGATCTCGAACCGGGGGACTATGATCGTTGGAGATATCTGGATGCGGTGCAGAAGGTAGAGAACAGAACTATAAAGCTTTTAGCTACTGGCGTAATAGCCCCTCTTAATGGCAAAGGTAGAATACGTCTGCTGGGTTTTGAGCACTTCGATAATGACGGTCCAAAGAGTATGGCGGTGTTAAGGCCCTACGAATGTGCCAAAGTAGGCGGGAATCCAGAAGGTTGTAAGAGCGGTGATGATGACTGTGTAAGACACCCGGCTTTAAGAGACGACCTGGATTGTGCTGCGAGCTTTGTGCCTAGTTCAGCCGGCGAATATGATAGAGAGCCGATATTTGTAGTTTTGAGGGCAGAGGTGGATACGCTCGTTCCGTTTTGGGGAAGTGTGACGATCGAGGGTATGGCGGCCGGATATAGGGAACTCATCCCGAGGTCTAATTTAGCTTTGATTGAATATGGATTTGATGGCCCTCCAACTAGTTCCACTACAAGCACCACCACAACTACCACGAGTTCTAGCACCACTACTTCGTCCACCACTAGCACAACGCTTTGTATTGTGGATTGGGAGAAGTGTGTGAGGTTGGCAGTCGCGTTAGGGGGACTAGGGGTAAATAATCGATGCCCTGATGTAAGCAGGCCGTCAGGGGATTCTGATGGAAAGTGCGACTGCAGGGCGTGCGAAGCTCCAGAAGGTATGTAACTTGTATCAGAAGAAATGAAACGACGACAAAAAACGGTAAGCGACACCCTTTAAGGGGGTGTCGCTTAAATCCTACGATCGGGGTTTTAAGCTGGTTTTCTTTTGACGAATTTAAGCAAAACGATGGGTGCTGCAAGCAAGAACATGGCTCCAGGAATCGGAACTGAGGAACTTGCATTGTAGCTACCGCCGTATAACTTGAGACTACCTAGAGAGAAAGCTTGGAAATCGTCTCCGTCGAAAACGACATCGAACAATAATCCCGCAAAATCCTGGGAAGCAGTCATCCCGCCAGTTTCCAGATCAAAGATGCCTAGCGTTTTCTCGAAAATGCCATAGGCAAAGTCGAGTTGTGAGCCGAGCATTCTAAATTTTGGATCAAAAGATCCCGTTAGTAGTCCATCGGTGGAAAAGTAATTATTTTCCACAAAAACAATGTCATTTTCGATAAAGATATCGAAAAAAGATGACGATATAGTTGGTCCTACAATTACGTCGCTAGTGGTAACGTTCATATAAAACGATTGAAGATCAGCGTTGCCGCCGACTACTTCTATTTCGTCACCGACTTGGATATCGACTAAGACTCCTAAAGCAGTTGTTCCAGGGGCGGACCCAAGTAGTTGGACTGTCTCCGTTTGGACGTCGAAAATACCGATGCGGGCACCATCAGAGCCAACGACCTTACCACCACCGTGTCCCAGGGCAGTAAAACTTGCCGGGATATTCACTAGGGTGCCATCGTTTCTTATCGTTAAGTCGTTGCCGTTAATATCGGCGGCACTGGTTAGATCGCCGCTAGTTTCATTTACCTCGGCTACATTGCTACGTAGCAATGTAGAGTTTCCGTCTTTATCTAAAATATAAAGGTCAGTTCCGACCAGATATTTAGCGACGCAGTCGGAGTTTTGACAACCGGACGTTTGGTCCGGAGTAAATGGCAACAGTGTTATGTCGCCATTTAAATCAATACCAGCGGCAAAAGCCGGCATCGACAAGAACAGCGACAATAGTAATGCTGTTATATATTTAACCATCTTTCTCATCTCCAAGTAGCGATAGACATTGCTCGATCCGTGGCCTATCTAAAAAAACAAAAAAACCACAACTAAATCCTTATAGTCGCCGTCACATTCCCTCAAGTTGCGGATACAACGAGAAGGAATGCACGGTTGATATTTGTCATCTACCCGGTTGAAATATGAAAAAGATCAAAGTCTAAGAATCGTTCACAGCCACATATCGCTGGCTTGAAAGCACTACACTGCTGGTGTAAAAAGCCTGAATATTGGTGGGCTTTGAATTACTTATGAGCGTTTGCGGCTCCACCGTGCTGTATATATGGCGGAGGGCGTATTTAGTCTTACCACAGCGCCAATAATTGGTAAAAAACAGCTTCCTCCATAGATCGGACAGATGACCAGGCCGGTTGAGGGCGATTTTATCATCACACTCATAATATGCACACTCTTAGTGTGTGGTCATTTTCGGTAATAGGCCCAAAAATGGCTATGTGGACAGTAGAAGCGCTAAATATTCTAGTGACGATCAAGCTTTGCTAGCGGCATTTGGCATGAAAGTCAGAAAAGCCAGGTTGGCGGCAGGTTGGTCGATAGAAGAGCTAGCAGATCAGGTAGGTTTGCACCGGAATTATGTAGGAGAGGTAGAGCGCGGCGTTAGAAATGTCAGCCTACTGAATATTTATCGACTGGCTAAGGGACTTGGTGAGCCGTTTAGTGAAATCACGTTAGCAACGCTCAAAGCCCGAAAATTGCCTACGGTGTAAAAATTGGACCTCGGAAGTCTGTTTGCAGTTTGCCTTTAGGTCGATTCGGGCTTTCATCGATGGTGGGCCATTTGGCCCGCACACAAGTTTCTCGCAATTTGAAAAATTCGAGAGAAAAATAGCTCAACGAGCTAATATATGTGTAAGCCAATTGATCCATTTCGACAAATCGCTGCGATTGTTATATTGCTGATATAGCAAACAGGAGATCTCATGGACTACGAGTCCTTCACACCGCAGGAATTATTAATCGAGCTCAATAATGTTGAGCAAAAGCATGCGCCTGAGCGCTTATATGTCGCCGGCGATAAAGAGCTACTTAGGGCTGGTCGGCGTGTATCGGTGGTGGGCTCCAGAAAGGTCAGCGACGCCGGCATAAAACGAGCCAGGGCGTTGGTCAAAGAGCTTGTCGCAAATGATTTTGTTATTGTCAGTGGCCTGGCGCAGGGTGTTGATACGGTCGCGCATCAGACGGCTATTGCTGCGGGTGGTAAGACGGTGGCGGTGCTAGGTACACCGCTGGACAAGTTTTACCCCAAAGCCAATCAAGAACTACAAGAGCAAATCATGGCGCAGCATGTTGCCGTATCCCAATTCCCGAGCGGCTACCCAGCAACACCGAAGAATTTCCCGATGCGTAACCGAACGATGGCCTTGTTATCCGATGCCACGATTATTGTTGAGGCGGGGGAGACCAGTGGCACTCGGCATCAAGGTTGGGAAGCGCTACGTTTGGGACGTGAAGTTTTCATTATGGAAAACATCGCCAAAGACGCAAAACTCTCTTGGCCGCAGGAAATGCTTAGCTACGGTGCGGAAATTTTAGCTAGGGAAAATTTCGAGCATCTAATCAGAAATCTGCCGGCATTCACGGATAGAGAGGCCTTTGCTTTCTAGCATCGACTACGCTGCGCTAGTTCAGTATTCCCCTCGCGGCACTTCAGATGTTTCCGTTAGATCAAGAAGGGCAAGGGACATAATCAAGTCGGGCCAGGATAGGCCGCTTGCCGATTTGGCTCAGCGTTTATCGCAGGCGCTGGCTTCAGGCCAATTCCCCGGATGGTTTGAGAACCACACAACGTTGATCCCAGTGCCTAG
This sequence comes from Phascolosoma agassizii, assembly GCA_035593235.1. Lineage (NCBI taxonomy): Eukaryota > Metazoa > Annelida > Sipuncula > Phascolosomatiformes > Phascolosomatidae > Phascolosoma > Phascolosoma agassizii. The sequence goes on from JAVJHY011889211.1 coordinate 14,367, forward strand.
AAGTGCGCCGCTCAGAGATAAGGACGCATTTTGGGGGCCACTAAAGATTTGTGAAGCTCTAATCGCAGCAGGCGTAGGCTCGGATATCTCTACGTGTTTGTCTCGTGTTCATGCAGTGAAAAAATCAGCTTTCCAGGCGAGGGGCGAAAGGCCCATGCCACAGGCACACTATGATTCTTTTGTTGTCGACACATCATTATTTTCGCGGACAGAAGAAATCATCTTAATCGATGATTTTATCAGCAGGGGTCGGACGTTAATCGCTGCAGCTACAAGAGTATCTGAAGCTTACCCAGTCACTCGGCTAAGAGCCTTTGCGATGGTAAGAACACGAGGTCGAGATGAGGTGGATTCAATTCTCAAGCCCTTTGTTGGCCAGGTGATATTCGACGAGAACGATGCAAATCGTTCAGATTAGCGATAAATAGTATATCGATATCGAGTAAGTTTATTGAAAAGTAAAACGTTGCAGAAGATTTTTGCTTTATCCGGCAATCAGTGCGCCTTTCCTGGTTGTGCAGAACGGATCCATAGCGACATAAAGAAATTCGGTGAGATCGCCCATATAAGGGCAAAGAAAAAGGGTGGGCCAAGATGGAATCCAGGCTATCCAGATCCGGACGTATATGAAAATCTTATTGCGGTTTGTAATTCACATGGGCGCTACATCGATGATCCGCAGAAGGCCGAGGCTTATACCGTCGAGGTGTTAACGCAATACAAGAAGGATCATGAGGATAACGTAAGCAAAAATAGTGACCGTGGCTGGGTTAGTGTTCCGAATAGTATCTCTGGCGGTGATTTAGGAGATAAAACTCTTCATTACTGGATAGACCGAACATCAGCGCCGAGAATCTATAGTGCTGAACAATTGGCTATTTGCGGTGTAGTGATGCAGTTACTAATGGACTTGGCAGAAATCAGTAAAACTTTTGAGGTGCTACGATCGAACGGAGATTCACCGGCAAAAACTATCATGGCGCAATCTTATGCTCGGATTGGTGAGGCTTCTGACAGTATGGTGACGCATTTTTACTTGTTAATGGCAGCAGCACCACATGTTACGTTTGAGGAATTTTTACGATTTGGGACGACGGACGGAAATATAGAAGGCCTGATTGATGAGGGCGCTAAACGCTTAGGTCGTTTGATCGAAGGGGAAGAAAGAGGCTTCTTCTCGATTACGAATCAGATGAGGCCGGATTTAGATTCTTCACGTTCGTGATGGTTGGCGAAAAAGTGTGATGGCTCAGACTTGATCTTACTGACGCTGTCAGATGAACTCGCAACTTAGCTTCGCGGCTTCCCTGATTCCATTTAAGTCGGGGGACGCCCATTCCCAAATAAGGAAATTCGGCTTTAGATTGCTAACTTGCTGATCGACATACGACCACACGATACGCGAAAAAGATACGCCACATTGTGAGCCCAGCAGACTAATCTATACTGCACCTTTTCGGCGGTTTGGGCCAACAACCCCATAACCAAATTGCGCGTAGCCTGAAGACGGAGCCAGGTGTAAAAGAAGCAAACGGGAGTTTATTGTGCTTAGATTTATAAATAATCGATTAAGGGCGGTACTTGCTGCTACTTTGGTGGTTCTACTATCTGGTTGTTTTTTCTCTCCGCGTTTGGAGTCTATACAAATTATTGAGCCTTCCGGCCTCGGAGTTGGTAAACGTCATGTACTACAAGTCGTTAGTCCAAAAGACATTAAAATTGCATATGAAACTTCACCATATTGCCGATTTCAACGCTCTAGTTTTCGGGTTTTTCTGGAACAGGAGACCGATCCCTCTCCACCTTATTTTGGTCGCCCAATTCGTAGAAACATAACAGACTCATTCGTTCGAATTGAAAATAGCTACACAATGTTAGCTACCGCTTACGACTTCCGTGCGGGTATTGTGGAATTGCATGCTCAGGGCCGATATTCTTGGTTATGCAGCGGTCAAGTATCGGCTACACGGACCCTTAATGTCTGTGTTCCTAAAACTTGTGGCCAGTTTATTTGTGGACAATTCGATGACGGATGCGGCGGAGTACTGAATTGCGGAGATTGCCTGCAAAATACTTGTGACACTGGTGAAGAGATGGAGGGCTATTTTAGCCGGTTCTATGGTGCCGACGGCCCGAGAGATATCTGGAAAGCCGCAAAGTGCGGTGATTTACCGGTAACTTACTATTATAAGTCAGCGCATGAAGAGTGTAATGATTCTAGTACCCTTCATCACACGTTCGTTATCGCTGACCACGAGCGTAGAATTTTGGTGGGGCAGACTCCAAGTCTCAGAGACATAACGGACATCGACTTGATTCCTCGCTGTAGGTTGCCTGCCGTCCTAAATAACTGCCGCTGCGAATAAGCATAGAACTCCACCGCTATATAGTGTCGCTGTTCCTTCAGTAGCAAAGCCTAAACTTATCTCATTGTCCTAACGACCGGGACCATGTCTTTTTGGGCAGGAAATAGGTTTGGATTTCTGCTTGGCAGGCGCCCTACTCTGTGATCGAATGTATCCCATAAAAGTAGTTATGGGATATATTATTATTTTGGTAGGGGAGGCTGAAAATTGAAAGACCTAATTGCACTGAAATCGTCGGGATCGTGGGAATTGACCACTAATATAAATGGTCAAGACTTCGCGATGCCGAAGCTGGTGTTTACTTATGGCAAGGCAGGCGTCGAGCAATTCAACAACTGGTTGTTTGGCGATATAGAAAACAAGAATACTCGGGCTGCATATATGCGTGCTTGGATTCGGTTTTCGAATTGGTTGGAAAAACCAGTTGATGCTGACACTGGGCAGCGGCTGATGTTGATGAGCTCACGAACAGATGAGCTCCAGCCCTTAGATATTCGCAAATATCTGGACTGGCTGTCATTGTCGATGGCGGACACGTCGGTTAAACAGCATCGGGCAGCCTTAGCCAAGGGCTTTGATTACCTCCTCTCTAGGGGTATCCGGATTGAAAATCCGGTAACTCCAGTCAAAGGTCCCAAGGTAAGGCAAGAAAAAGGGCTCACACCTTATCTCGAGGATGAGGAATTTTTGGATCTCATCGAATCGATCAATACAGACACATTGGCGGGATTGAGAGACAAAGCGCTTATTTCTGCGCTCGTTTATACCTGGGGCCGCATAAGTGCGGTGCTTAATTTAAAGATGAGTGACTACTCGCAAGAAGGCAAGCGCTGGCACATCAGGGTAAAAGAGAAAGGCAATAAAAATGCGAAATTGGCGATCCATCAAAAAGCGGAAGATGCGCTTGATGCTTACATCGCTAAAGTTGGCCTAACACCTGAGTCAAAGGAATATATTTTTTGCTCGTTTAATCGTAAACGGCAAATAACCAAGCGGCAGCTCGATCGAAGAGAGGCCTTAGCGATGATCAAGCGCCGAGCGAAAAAAGCTGGCATACCAAACTGGCGTAATATCTCTCCGCACTCCTTTAGGGCTACCGGCATTACTAACTATATGAACAATGGTGGACGTCGTGAAGTAGCCCAGGAATGGGCCAATCACGCCGATGGTAGAACCACCGCGCTTTATGATCATCAAAAAGACAGAGTGACAAAGGAAGAAATAGATCGGATGAGGTTTGAACGAGATCGGAGTGTAGGGCTCTTGAGCTAATACAGATATATGCTAATGGGGAATGGAGAAGCTAATGATGAATAGCATGAAATTTCAAAAGGGACTAACCGGTTTAGAAATTGCCATCATAATTGTAATAATCGTCGCTGTTACGGTAGCAGTTATTAAATCGCAGGGGGAAGACGATAAACCAACTACGCTAGCAGATTGCGATACCACGTTAGCAGCATGTCAAGATCACTGTTTAGACGACCCGTTTTCAACTTGCAATGCTGATTGTAATGGTAACCATAATCGTTGCAGCGTATTAGTTACTTCGAGCAATATTAATCAAGCTGACTTGCTTGAAGAAAGCGGTTTTAATGAGACTCTCAACAAGAAAGGTGAGCACAGCGCGTGCTTGAATAAAGTGAGGATCTGTTTAGGACCATGCGCGATTGAACATATACGACCAGGAGAAGAGGAAACAGGAGTTAATAGGCAGCCGCCTATTGAAATAAGGCCACATCGACCAATTACGTGGAATGATGAATGTGTAGCGAACTGCAATAAACTTCATAATATATGTGAAGCTGAACATGGGCACGGTTTTCTATATCGAGTTCTTCCAAAAAAGAAATATGTATTTTCAGCTCCAGTAAATTGACGCTGCAGCTACTAGATCGCAGAAGGGCCAAGTAGCAATACCCGAAGGGCAATTAAGAGCGGCTAGTCAGGCGAGGGCAGCGGGGCCGTCCGGATTAGCGCCGGGAATAGGTGGACCTGGAACGACATCGCCTGGTCTTATAACTGTCAGGTGCCCAGGTTGCACGTGTGACTGGGCTTGCAAGTGGGGTTGGTGTGTTTGTGTTCCCAATTGCCCGAGTTGCGACATTATCATAGACATTTAAACACGGCGCTCGGAAAAGACGTTGCTCGGCGGGGTTATAGACCTCTCCGGGCAATTTACATAATCGACGGGAAGAGGTTTTAAAAGGGATAAGAAAATCTATCGAGTAGATGAAGATTTGCAAGATTCTCAGAAATTCGACCTCACAGGTGGCCCTCTAAGCCACGTTCTCCCCCAAAGCAATAGTAGAGCCTACCCGAAATATTTTGAGGATCTTACAAATCTTCATCTTTTAGTCTTTTGCACAGGCTGTGCTGCGTAGTGAAATAATTTAATACGGCTGAAGGTTTACGGCGGTTTTACGTCTGTGCTCAGGAGTGCATTGAAAAAGATGTTCGGGCACGAGGTTCCCTAGGGGGTCGATGCTCTCGAAGCTTTGGTTTTCGTTGATCCAGATTTCATAATGAAGCACAGGGGGATTGTCGCCAGATGACGCTACGATCTGACCAGGTTTGATCTGGTCGCTAAGCTCTACATGGATTTCATCGAGGTTGCAGTAAACAAAAAGAGTTGAGTCGTCATTGTGAGTGAGGCGGACACATCTAACCTTATCACTCGGATTTAGGTAGATGTTGGTGACGACAGCAGGCCCGGCGGCCCGCACTTCTGTCCCTTTGCTGGCGGCATGGTCGATAGCATAATGGGGAAAAGGTGGACTAGGAAAGAATGTGGGGTACTAGAGTTTTTCCCTCGTAAACGGACAAAAACGGCTAGACCCCTTGCCCCGCTTGAGTTTCCGAAGGGGGTTACTTTTTTACGGGAAAACGAATTTATCGGGTTTTGCGAGCAAATATCAATAACTTACAAGACAATTGTCCGTTTACGAGGGAAAAACTCTAGTACCCCATAATGTAGCGGTTTTACTGCGGTTTTGGGGATACTCTATGACTGATAAAATCAGTTATCAGTCATAGAGTATCCGGGAGTAGGGGGGCTGGCAACAAATAATTGGGACACTATATATATAGTTAAGAGGCACCAGGGAAAAACTAGCACAATGTGTTACAACGTGATATTTAATATATATGGCAATAAATCGAGTAACAAAAAATATATCTATCACCCCAGAGCAGAATGAATTTGTTGAGCAGCTAGTTACTGAGGGTAAGTATCAGAGCAGTAGCGAAGTGTTTAGACACGGAGTGCGATTGATCCAGCGAGAAGCAGCAGCCGATACTGCATTGAAGCAAGCTCAATTGGATGAAATTAGAACACGGATACAAGAGAGTTTTGATGCCTTGGAAAAAGGCGATTATTAAGCAGCAACGTTGAAATAAGGAATTCTTTTTTCCTTTATTGTAAAAAAGCGCATCTATGCAACTGCCGATTGTGGGCCGTTAGCATTACTCCCATAGCCGAAGGCAAAAACCGCACGACTACCCCAGAAAATTAACGACAATGTCGATAGTTCTAAAACCAGGGTGATATCGGAAAGGTTTAGATGTGAACTGACAGACAGTGTCAGAGATCATCGTTAGATACGAGTCAAACTAATCTTTGAGCTTGGTTTTGCAAGCCTTATAAGTCGGAAGAAAGCTTCTTCGGTCGCGCATATTGCGAATAGCTGCTTTAGGTTCATCTCGAAGCCATTGCAGCGTTACTATGGCAGAAGGTGGGGGTAGTTCTATTTCGTTGACAAGAGAGTCCATAGTGTAGCCCTCTACGGTTATCGTAGAGTCTATCTGCTGTGTTTCAAAGTAAGCGGAAAGTAGCTCCTTAAGGTCGGCATCCAAGGAAATTAGAGAGCTAGCTAGTGGTGGAGCAGCCTCTTCAGGACACCCACATCGCTCGATAAGATGGAGAGCGAGTTGTTCATTTGTCATTTCTGTCCAATGAGCCATATATCTTTTTGGTTCCGGTTAGCCATCTCCTTTGCAAAACCCCGCGCGTCTACTTCTAGCAACACATTCCTATACCATCGAGGGTGCCATGAGTAAACAGGGTATTTCCGATGTGCGTCAGACCAATCCATGATGACAGTGGGGTCGAGTTCATGAAAAGGCCTGGGTTTATTCGAGACTTCCCATTGATGAAGGATCCCCATTTGATAGTGATGTCGCCATTCGTGCAGGAAGTTCTCGCCGAATAAAGTCTCGAAATCGTTCTCGTAATAATCATTTAGCACTATGGTGGAAGGCAAATATTCGCCGCGTAAGTCCGGATGGTTAGTTTCGAACCTGACGCTGATAGGTTTAAGACTATGGATGGAAGAAAGTCGGGCACCAACACTCTCGAGCGCTAAGGTTTTTTGTTCGATATTAAGAGAATCCCAAGCACGGCCGTCTAGTGAAAAACGAAGCTCCTTGGACCAAGAATTTATTTGGTCGGACCAGGCACTAAGAGTCTGTTCTTTGTCTGGCAGACGATAGTTTCTTTCATCCACTTGTAGTAGATGACGAGGAGTTTTTTGTTGAAGATAAGTAGTGGGTTCTGGGGTTCGAAAGACGTCATCGAGAGCAGGCCTATTGGGTAAGGCAAGCTTCCTATCTTCTCCTTTTAAGGAACCCCTTAGGCGCGAGTTATCAGGAGAGTATTTTTCCTTAGGAAGTATCGGTTTTCGTTTGGGTTTAGGCGTCGCCCTAAACGGATTACCGCGGCCTCTATCAGAGCCCATGATTATTCTCGCAAAGCGTCGAATATTTTTCGAAAATTTACGGCTGTTTTTCTAAGGTCGGTAGGATTTTCCCTTTCGTTTGGATCAGCGACAACACGAGTCTTTGATGAGGGGGCAGCAGAGATAGCGGTGGGCGAAGTAACACCAGAAGCTTCTCTTAGTTGATGTAATACCGTCCAAGAGGTTTCGGCGTTTATAGGCAATGAGGCTTGCGCTTGAAAAGCGGAAATAGCTTTTTTGGTGCGTTTTCCAGCAAGACCATCAGCCGATCCGGCATCAAAATCGAGTTTGTTTAGTAAGCGCTGAATTTCTCGGATGTCATCTCGGTTCAAAGGTTTGTTGGTGTCGTCACTAACAGCGATGAACCTCGTTTTTAGAGCGGACTGGTAGATAGGGTTCGCTTCAGGTAGCCAAGCAGTAATTTGGTTAATACGAGTTTCATGGCTTGGATGGGTGGAAAGATATTCAGGCTTTTGTTGTTCGCCATCTAACACCGCCATCTTTTGCCAAAAGGAGATTGTCCCTTGAGGATCATATCCAGCATCAGCCGCTAAGAGCAGGCCTATGTAATCTGCCTCGGATTCGGTTGCGCGGGTATAAGGAAGTATGAGACCCACAGCAACCCCGGCTTTTATAAGGCTGTCTACTTTCGAGGTGCCGGTTGGGTCAACAGCCGACGTTAGAAGATTTGTGCTGGAGCTAAGAGCTAACTTAGTTGTGTATCGTCCTGATGCGTGCCGGGCGAGGGCATGGGTGAGTTCGTGGCCGATGATTGCGGCTAGTTCTTCGTCAGTAGTGGTGACATCGAGCAGGCTGCTAAAGACAACGATGCGACCACCAGGAAGAGCCAAGGCGTTGGCAAAGCCCGGAGCATCATAGACGTGGACCTCCCATTTAAATTGATTAGCTAGCTCAGCGTATTTGGAGCGCTTAGCGGCTTCTATCAAACGATGGGAGACCCTGTTGACTCGGTTAAGTATGGCTTCATCGGTGGTCGGTGTAGCGCCGAGCTGAGCAATTAATTGCTCAGAGGAGCTGTAATACTCAGAGTAAACAATCGCCGCTGGTGTGAGGTGTAAGCTTGTGCGGCCAGTATAGGGATTAGTGCTGCACCCATAGATTATTGGAAGAATAAGTAACGATAAAAAGATACGAGCTTTATAGGACATAGTGGGTCTCCCCGGCTTAGTTGGTTTTGATTATTGTTTGCTCGCCTGACTAACATTTTTTATTTTGGGCTAAGTATGTAGTAAAAATAAGGATAGTTTAAGAATTGTCTCGCTCTGGTGCTGCACAAAGAGCGGCACTAAGTTCATCGATAGCGGATCTAAGGCTTAGGAGAGCATTTTGCACTCGCGGATTTTTATTCCACGGCTCCTTGGAGAAGACGGCACCAGCACTATCGAAGAATTCTTCTATTGAAGGATCTCTGCCGTCACATAAAGATTTGTCGAAGTCTGCTAAATAGCCATGTGAAAAATTGGGTAGAACTGCCTTGTCTGGGGGTGTCGATGGTGTTTGGTTAGTTGCTAGAGAATTGGTGCTAAGAACATTTTTGAAATAGTAATAAGCCCCGAAGCCGGTCGGTATTAATATAGCCAAGAAACCGATGACCGCAAAGATAATGATTGCGGTATCCAAGTATTGTTTCATTGTTGATGTTCCTCTATTAAGGTTTAGAAGGCATGAGAAAATCTATCGAGTAGGGAGAATTAGGAATCTGTCGAAAAATTTGACCTCACCTGTGCCCCTCTAAGCGACTTTCTCAATCAAAGCAATAGTAAACCTACCCTAAATAATAAATGCGATAGCGTCTATTATTATTTCGACGGAGTAATTATTTTTACTTTGAGGGGTTCGGAAATATGAATAGGGTATTCAGACCGGCGCTCTGAACCGACGCGGGTAGCTCTAAGTGAGTCGACCCGGCTAGCTCTAATTTGATTGCTATCGGTGTTTAAGGAAATATCATATGTCTGATATCGATCTGGTTTGTTGGCTTTTGTGGGCGATGGAGATCCAGACTCGAAGTCTTCAATCCAGGAAGATATCGATTCAGGCCCATCTAAAATACAACGCAGGAGCGAGGATAAAAGAGCCGAGGTTTCTTTGGATAGGGTTTGGAACTTGGGGTTATCAAATAATGGCAGAAGTTTAGTATTTGTCCAAAGACGCCATGCAAATAAAAACCGGACTCGCTTTTGATAGCTTAAAGCGGAAGCATTGTGAGAGGCGAGTTTTACAGTGTTTGGGCTCACGCCGCCGGTGGTTCCGTCAAAAGTTATGTCATGATCCTCTATTGAATTTACAAGGATGTGGCAAACAGCCGCTTTCTGTAATTCGCTTTCGAACATATAGAAGTTGTTAGCATAGCGGGGAGAATTTGACAAATTCAGGCACCAACATTTCGCCTGAATCTAGGCATTATCTCTTGAAATTCGTTGAGTTGTGAAACCGCTAAGAATGTGGAATCTCGGATCTTTTTAGAAAATTCGAGCTCGCAGGCGGCCCTCTAAGCAACGTTCTCACCCAAAGCAATACTAGGGGCTACCCCTGATTTAGTGAACAGAGGCAGAAACACCGATATACCCAGTAAAAACAAACTCAATACTTTTTGTTTTTTATTTTTCACTCCGCTTGAAAATAAAAATAAAAAGTATTTAACAAAAAGAAAAGCAGAGCTTTTTCCATTTAGATCTTTTGCAAAGCCCGTGACAGGCGCTTTGGCCTGGCGCGGGATTTGCTATTCGAAAGGTTTGTAAACACGCTGCCGTTCGGCAAGGATGTCAGGGGCTATGGGAGTGGACAGCTGCGCTGAAGCACTTAGCATAGAAACAATACGCAGTGTGTAGGTGGGGTCGTTTGCAGGAGGGGGCGAAATTACACCCTAAGGGCAGTTTAAATTGTCGGAAACTCCAGGCTCTCATATGCTCCATAGTGGACATTCGTAACCAAGCGCGACGAATGCCCGTTTGGTGCCCATTGGAGCCGTTCCGTCAGCAAATTTGAATGTCTGCTCTGGGCATGTTGCGCGGCAGCAAATGCTGACTGTGGTAGGCTCACATCCTGGGAAGCTGATTGCCTACCCCCAGCCATCTGTTGACTCTACGGCTAGTGCGAGTGTCCACCCAACGGTGGAACCGGTCCTACCCCTGGTAGCATTTGACCGACGGTAGCAGGTTCGCTACCTTGCCGGGGAGCGATGACCCCGCCCACTGCAATGCTGGATAAGTTGGCGAATGCGATGGCGAAGTTCTCGGCCTCCCTCGGGGGAGACAAATCGTTACCTATATCCACAGGGGCAAGCGCCAAGTAGTATGAACTTCCAGTGCACGAACTAATGTCCGCCTACTAGTTGAACGGGCCCTGTCCGACGGTGGAACAAGAGTCTGAAACTCCGACACAGAACATATTGGATTCGATTCAGGAGACTACCATATGAAACCAAGATCCTGCCTGATTACATTCTTTCTACTCTTGACCTCAATTGGTAATGTACATGCTCAGTCTGGGGTCTGTAATAGAGCAGCAAATGACTCTGCCATGCTCATAAATCGTGACGCCAATCGGCGTATCAGCAACATCAACCTCTCGAATGATCCACGGGACGTAAAGAACGCCCATAGCACGATTATCAACTGGAACCGAAACAATTCACTGGGAAGCATTCGCTTGAGCCACGCACAGTGTACGCGTGGTTATAAGGCCCCACAGTCAATCGTTGATACGACCCTCACAATATACACTATGGGCTTAAACCGGATGATGCCACGAGGTATGGCTCACGTTGATGTATCCGAGATACTAAACGGCAAACCTTTGGGGGGGCCGGGAGCTGTTATACCGAACATCCGAGAACGAGTGTTACGCGGGGATCGCGGCACTGGTGCTAATATTGCCCGGGACCCGATAAAATGCCTGACCTTTCAAAGAAAGTGTTAGAAGAGTTGCGGTTTCACACGTTGTAGTTCTTAGAAAATTGGAGACGTTACTAATGATGCGCAAAATCACCTCGGGTTGTCTGATTGTCATTCTGTTTAGTCTGTTCGCCTCGAACGCATTTGGCCAGGCAGGAGTCTGTAATCGTGCGACGAACGATGCTAAGACAAAAATCGGAGAGGATGTTCAGGCGTGGATAGATGCAATCAACGCAGCTCCTGACATGCCGCAGCCAGTGAAAGACGCCCATATAATGCTTTTCAATTGGAACAGAGACAAAAGTTTTGCCGCAGCCGATCAGCAAAATTCGGTATGTACCGCCGAATTCAAGCCGTATCAAGACGTTGTCGATATTATCGTGGCTTACTATACCTACGGGTTGAGTGAAGTGTTGCAACCCCATATGACACACGTTGATGTGTCTGAACTGCTTGCTGGTTATCCTCTTGGAGGGCCGAATGCCCTCGTGCCGAAGTTTAGGGAGGAAATTCTCGGAGGAGACGAGGGAACAATCGCGGAAATCCTCCGCGACCCAATTAAGTGTCTCACATTCCAACGGAAATGTTAGGCCTCACTCCTATCTCTGGTTAGAGCCGTCAGTCACCGAAAATGGTGGGTGGTAGTACATCATCAACTTCCTGAGATGATGTACTACCCTGATCCAATCATCCGAGCACCCGTCTGGTAGGAACTCAGCCCACCCGAGAAGTAAACTCGAAGTCCACACGTGACACCAACCTAGGCGCTCAGCTTCCCCAGTTGTGAGCCTACCCCTGACCGTGAAATCACTCCAAAGCGGACATTTCCTTGGCTACCCTGAGCGGCTGGATCTGGCCGACTGCTGCCGAAAGCAGACCCCAATTCCTACCCCTGTAAACGTCCGCTTTGGCTGCGTAATGGGTGTCCCGATTAAACCCTTTCAGTTTGTTAGCCCGCCAAGCCTTGCAGTTACTCACTCATTTGTTGTCCAAGTAGACCATAGTTCAATTGGGACAGCGCATTGACCATTGGACTTAGGGTGTCATTTCGCCCCCTCCCGCAAACGACCCCTAGGTAGGGATTTTTACGACGGGAGACATATCTAGTATTCCAAATAACCGAGCTTTAGCCAGTAAGGCACCAGGTCGTTAAACAAAGGGCAATAGGATTCATATAAGGCTTGTTCATTAGGAGAGATGTCGTCAGCATCTTTCCAAGGCTGTGTCCGCTCCAATACCGCCATATCACCTTTCTTGCGAATGTTTTTTAGTTGTCCGAATCGCACAAATCCAGAGCGTCCCCAGCTTGCGATATAGCAGCTGACGTGGCCTTCTTTTCTCAACCCGGCGTAGGAATTAGCCCTGTTGTTAGAGGCGGTATAGCGCCAAACCCCGGAGCGGTTAATGTAGTATTTACCCATACCAAGCCAGGGAGCGAAGAGCTCTAGGATATTTTCTTGTGTGGCTAGTTGGCTTAGTTGTTCGGGGCTATATTGATGTGGTTTATGGGGTTGGTTTTGAGCCTCAAGAGTCTCACGCGGAATAGGTCTGGGTAGGTCGTTAGCGGCAGCTTGAAAGATAAAAACAGCGCTAACTACTGTGGCGGTAAGTCTTAGAATGGCTAACATGAGAGCTCTCCTTAGGTCTTGGTGCCGGGTTGCCTTGTCGCCAGACAAGAGCGTTAAAATCGGCAAATGCAATTCTTCAAAAAATTCTTCGGCGGGCCCATAGGCTGCCGTGCTTGTCTCTTGTTCTTAAGTCCGTAGGCAGCGGTAAGCTGCCGTTCTTCTCTTAAAAAATCGGCCTGCCTTAAGGGCTGGCCGATTTTTTTCTTAATCGCATTTTCGTTCTCGGAAATGCGATTTCCATGCCAAAACAAGGTTAAGGCTTAAAATAATCCCGGTTACGGTATATGCCAGTCTGGGTTACGGCTCTTGCCTAACCCGGTAAAGGCTCACCGTTTCAACCCTGCCAAAGCGGTTTGGCTTGGGCATTACATACGGTATGAGTGAGAAGGCTTGCTCTTCTGCACTTTTTTCACTGATAGCGTGGGTAATTAAATTTCTGTATTTAAGCTGCTCGTCGGAGAGCGCCGCCATCATTTCTTGCCACTGCCTTAGGCTATTTTTTGTGGTCAAAAAAGGGTCATCTAATGGGGCCGTTTTGAACAAAATAGTCTCCACATCATCGACTATGTGCGCTGGCGTTATGAAAACGAAATCTAGTCCGGTGGGCTCTAGATGATCGTTCACATATCGTGAAAAGTGATCAGCTATCCGAACAGACTCAATTGGAATGACTATTTCTATTGGCTCTGTCGGATACACCAGAACAGGGCATTCAGCAGGGATTAAATTTCTTTCAAAGCTGGCCTCAAGCACTTTTTCTGCGAGGTCGCTCTCCAGCGGCAAACTGTGCAAATTCGTTACTAGGTATTCAGTAAGTAGTAAGGCAGCGTTCGGGTTTTCGGGTGGTGATTCTGGGTGGGCCCAAACTTTTGTTGGCCTACCCCCGGCAGCACTTGTAGCGCTTGCACAACAGCTAAGGGCTTCTGCTTTTTCAAGCCTCGATAAAAGCGTTCTGGTGTATCGAGGCGATATCTCTAAATAAGTCCCTACTTGCTTAGTCGTGATGGCGCCGGAGAAAGAAATCATACTAAGCAGCCGTTTATCTCGATCCGTAAGAGTCTTGGCTCTTTTCGGATCTGTGGCCCATGGCTTGCTTAATTTCGTCACGGGAAGCCCCTTTGTCCTGTAATTTTGATTTATAAGCGTGTCTGAAGGTGTAGAAAGAAATGTCTTCAGCGTCGTCCACCGATCGACGCAGCTCAACTAGGCGAGAGCGTAGTTGATCGCTGTTGCTCTTAGGTTTGAAGTAGCGATGATGGCGCTGCATAACTTCAGCTAGCCTTGGATCATCGGATTCTATGGTTCTGTCGATCCCGCGCTGAGCTTTGTATCTAGCTTCACCTTCAGCCTTGCCGTCATATTTCTTAGCAGTTTGGATTTGTATTTCTGTGAGGCCATCTTTTTTTTCAGACCAAATGCCACGCTGTAGCTCGGCAGGTCGCAGACCAGTTGCTTGTGCTATGACTAGTGCGTCGTGTAATTCCATATCCCCGCGTTTTTTTGCTTCTTCTAGAAGGAGCTCAAAAGTATCTTCAGGAACGGCCCGACGATTTTGGTTTTGGCGAGGCGTAGAAGAGCCCCGTTTGAGATCTCTGTATTTCATAGCCTCAACCCCTCGCCTTAGCTCGAAGAATTGCTTGCTAAGGTGAACGTCACCCATATTTCTGGCGGTCACTTCATGAAAATAAAGCTGCCGGCGAACTACAGCATGCTCTAACCAAAAAGTAGAGCGTGAGACTACTTGTGCTCGCTGGGCCAAATACTGGGGTCGGGATTCGAGAGGAATGTCTTTAATTTGATTGGCTACTCTTTCGTATCTGTCTTTTGTTCCTTGTGCAATACCGCCTTTAAGCGGCTGTATACCCTTGGTGGCATCTCCTCTAATTTGCACATGCAAAAACTCTCTTTCATAAGCGTCGGATAATTCTAGCTGTTGGCCGATACCGCGATGTTCAATAGCCGCTCTTGCTGCCCACCGCTCTGAGCCGGTAAGTCCATAAGCACTATCAGTCTGTTTAAGTCGCCATCTAAACGTTGATTCTTTGAGTAAATCATAGCTGCCATCCTTGCCATAATGCTTAGCCCAGCCAGCTTCATAAAGCGCCTTAAGCTCTGCCTCGTGTCTAGCTTGGTGCTTGTCCAAAGCTGGGTTGTAGATCAGGCGGACACTCTTTGCACTTCGCGCTTGCGCTTGGCGTTTGGCTTCTTTGAGTATTGAAAGGCTCAACGGCGATAGTCGAGAGTAGTCGTTTTTCCACTGATAAATTCTTTGTGAGTCTTTGAAATCGAGCGTGAGCTTGTTAATAAACCTATTGCCACCGTTGCGCTCAAAAGTATTGAGGGTGGTTTGAAGTTTTACCTTTAGTTTGGCCCGCTGGTATAAAGACAGCTCGTCTCTTCTGGCGAGCCTAGCCAGCGCTTGGCTAACATCTTTGGTGTTAATAGTGCCCCGGATACGGCGTTTGCCGTGCTGCCATTGAATTTCATATTTCATAAGGCGAGCAACGTGTAGCTCCATCGGGCTAGGTTGCCCAAATAAGGAGCGTCGAGATTTTAAGAGCTCTTTAGCAGTGTAGTTAGGAATTTCTGCGCTGCGTCTACCCCAACTTTTATTCATGTTCCTGGTAATCTTGCCAAGATTCCAAGGGGATAAACGCCTGAAGTCGGGCCCTTTAGGCAGAAGCTTTTTGGTATCTCTAACGAGCACCTGGGTAAAACTAGGAGCACGAGAGTCTCGCACTAATAGCCCCTAGTTCTCGATGCTCTATCAGTGTTGCCCCCTACCCTGGCCCTGAATAAGAACACTCTGACGGCGGTGTAAAGATTCCATAGGAACAAAGAAATCCCAAGCAGAAGAAACATAAATAGGGTGGAGTCGTAGATATAAAACTCATGGACGCCAAAAAACACCGGCTTAGCTTTGAAGTAGAGAGCCATCAATGCTAGTTGGGTCAGCATCGTAATCCCTATATAGGAGACGATCAGCTGCATCGACTAATACCAGGTAGAGTCATAAGTAATCAAACTTCCCTCTAGCGTAGTTGGTGCTTGTTGCTTCGGAGACTTATAGAGAACTTCAAAGCGCACTTCATTGCTAGGATTAGTATCGAGAGTTTTGTCGGTAAGCTTTTTTCCACAGCTCGTGTAAAAAGGTTTGTCGTTAAAGCGGTAACCAGATCGGATGGTTTTTCTAAAACCATAGCATTGAAATAACATCCGCATCTGATAGAGCGCTTTTTTTTGCAGATTTACGTTAGCAACGCTTTGAGTTTCAAAGCCGCACTGTTGGTCATTAGGCACGTCGTCGCGTCGGTTCTTCACGCGCGGATTTCTGTAGATGTAATTTAGGTCAGTTTCGATGACCGGATGCACGTTATTGTCAGTGTCGAGCAATATTAAAGAATACTCACAGGCGATATTTGCGTTGTCGATAACAGCGACCCACTCTGGAGCTGATTCGGCGTCTCGACGACTCATTGAGTAAAAATGGTGGTAGCAGTTGCGACAAAGGAAATTCAAGGGCGGGGTGAAGGCTTTGATCATGAAGGTATGCCTGCCTTCTTGTTCAACCTTCAGATAGCCGCGCAACTCGTATGCTACGGGTTGATTCAAAGCAGAAAATGGCTCTAGAGCCTGGTGCTCACTTAAGCTAAAGCGGGCGCTGTCCAAGGTGAAGTTGCCAAGTATGGTGCTATCACCAAAGGAGCGAACACCAAGACCCGGTGGTTGGTGAATATAAACAAAAAGGCCTGATGATTGTTGTATGGGCACGGGGGTGTCATTAGCAAACGCAGTTGAGGCCGCAGCTAGGGTAAAAAGAACAATTATTCTAAGCATGTTTTGGTGCCTCTGGACTAGAGGGGCTCCCCTTCAAGTGTTAGTGACGGCGGGATAGTTGGCGCCATTTTGCCTTGCGTATTACTAGAAGAAGAGCGTCTGCTCGACCTGCTAGGTGGCGCTTGAACCGAGCCGGAATATGTCGAGTTGTAGCCACCAGGCGCAACGCTAGGCGCCCCTGGTTGAAGCAGAGTCAACGCTCCAAAAGGTATTAGCAAGGCTGCGGCATTTATGAACCGCGGTTTTGCTAAGCACCGTTTAGCAGCGGGTAGCCAAACATCGTTTATCCAGCGGCCAATCATTGCCAAAACTCCACCGGTTCGGCCACGAATTCATCGCCGTGTAGCTGTAGCCTGATAGTTTTTGCGTTTAGCTTTACAGCAGCAACAAGTCTTGGGCGGATCTTCTTATCGATCCAATACTTCAAATCCCTCATAGAGCCCATGTCTTTGCTAGCCTTCACGGCTTTGAGATAGACAGACTCGTCGATGCCTTCAGCAGAATCTTCTATTCTTATGTTGTGCTCGAAGGCTAGCTTGACGCACTCAAGTTGAACTAATTTTGCTCTATCTATTGGTTTTAAGTCTTCAATAGCGAAGATTAAATCGAGACGGTTGACGAAAAAGTCAGGCCAATGTTTTTTGAGCAGTCGACTCACTTCGTTATTAAGTGCTTCGCCGCTTAGTTTTTCTTGAGCTTTAGCTATAGCGTCTTGTTCTAGATTAGCGGTAATAATAATGGTGGTTTCCAAAGCGGAATAACTTTGCCCGGTCGAATCCTCCACAAAACCGTCTTCCATCATTCCCAGATGCTCATCGATGATGTTTGCTTTTGGGGAGGTGGCCGCTTTTTCGAATTCATCCAGTAAGTAAACGCATCTACCTTTGTTGGCCTTGAAGTCGCGGATGACTTTACCAGCATCATCGTCGTAGCCGCTGTAGCCGGGTGGAGCACCCCAAAGACCAGTAGAGATATCGTTTTTTAACCGCCCACAATTAACTTTGCAAAGCGGCGGGTTAGAGTCTGGATAAAGAATTCCAGCCAGCTCTTGAGCGATGAGGGTTTTGCCAAAACCAGATCTTCCAACCAAAAGAACAACGGCGAAGCAGCCTTTTTTTCGATTGGTGGCCCAGGAGCGAGAAGAAACTAGCTCAGCAATGGCTCTAACCGCGTTATCTTGTCCAATTACTTTTGCACAAACAGCGTCAACGATTTCTTGAACATCGTAGCGACGCTTCGGCGGCGCTTGTTCTGCCCG
Organism: Phascolosoma agassizii; assembly: GCA_035593235.1. Lineage (NCBI taxonomy): Eukaryota > Metazoa > Annelida > Sipuncula > Phascolosomatiformes > Phascolosomatidae > Phascolosoma > Phascolosoma agassizii. The sequence goes on from JAVJHY011889211.1 coordinate 32,109, forward strand.
GTCTAGCTCTTCAGCTAGTTTGTCGGGGTCTGTTCGCCAATTAAAAGTCATGTTCAAAACTCCTAGTTCGTATAGATATTCGAGGCTTACCCAAAGTAGCGCTAAGCCGGCGATCCAAGGTAGAAACGAGGTAGCTCGAGATTCGACCTGGAACGCCAAGAATGTAAAAAATATAATTGCTGTAACGAAGCCATTCATAGTGTCACTGGCACGTGGATAGATTGACCAGGAGCCAGAACAGGAAGCGGGATAGGGCCAGCTTTGGTTAGGACGTGAGCGGTGATGCCGCCTACTCCGTCTATTTCACCTCTAATTTCTATTTGGTTCTCACCTAGAGCAAACGGCACCACTATCAAAACCCCACCAGTAGTTAATGGGATCGTTTTGTTAAAGCTGCTTGTCTTAAGTGAGATGTAATCTCCGTCTTGTGTAGCGAAGTCGTAGACATAAAAAGAAGCAAGGCGCACATGACCGGCAGCTAGATCCTTGCGCAAACTTTCTTTTTGCTCTTGTGTTTCTAGATCGGCGGCAATAATTGCTTTGTCGAGGCTTGCCGGTGTTGAGATATCTACAGTTTCCAACTTCAGCGGCAAAGCATTGTTGTATTTTCTCGTATTTGTATCTATTTGAGCGCTAGATATTTCAGGCCCGTTGCCGGATCCGCCGAAGAATAAGGTTCCAGCAAAAACGGCTAGTCCTATAACGGCGGCGCCGATGAGTTGCGAGGATAGATTCTTCTTTGCCTGGGCTTTTTTATCTGAGTCTTTTTCCAGCTGTTGCTTAGGCTTTGCTCGCTCTAGGGTCGGCTTCATCGCCTACCGCCTTTTTGAAATAAATTGACCCAGAGAAAAATAACGCTAACGGCTATAAAGGTTGGATAAACCATAGCGGCATAAATTGGGTTGGTAGCCGAAATAAAAGCAATGGCGTAATAGAGCCCAACAGCGAATATTACGGAGAAGAACAGGCTTAAGATTATCAAGCGCCGAGCTCCTGTTTATGTGGATGAGGTGTTCGGATATCTCGAAAATCAGGTTTTAGATAAGCTTTAAACGGCGGCTGTTGAGCGTTTCCGTCGAAGACGGAGCAAATCACTTCATGCGTAGCTAAAGTTTGAAACTCAATGGCCGGGAAAATAGGTCGGTATTCTTCGCGGTAAGCAACATTTTGGTTAACAGTCGAGTTCTTCCCAATTACTGAATCAGTAATTGGCTCGTATCGGGTTTTTTGATGTTGCTCACCGAAAGTTTCACTAGAGGTGATGGCGTAATGCTGCCCACAGTCTTCAGACGCTCTTTTTGATTCTTGTGCGGTGGGCAAGGCCAGATAGAATTTGGAACGGACAACGCTAAGCAATACCTCTACATTTTTTGTGCCTATTTTTTCTTCCAAGCTGGCCATAGATTGGGTAGCGACGAGAGAGATCACCCTCGCCTGCCGGCACAAAGCAAAAAAATCGGGGTCGGATACATTACCTTGACTGGAGCTGGTAGCGAAAGATTGATATTCATCAGCGATGAATGTGATCAATCTGTCAGTGTTTCGTTGTTCAATTCTTCTAAGCACCGCTGCTTGAAACTGGATTTTTAGCAACGTGCCTAAAAATCTAACTACGGAGGTGCTGCCCAGCTTCAAGCAGATAAGTGCGCCGCTATCTAGTAGGCCGTCTAGACCAGGAAAATTAGTATCTTCTTTTGAAGGAGAAAAAGTTTTTCGGTTACTAGGGTTGTAGAGCGCAGTAAACACCTC
>JAVJHY011890293.1:0-33804 GCA_035593235.1 Phascolosoma agassizii
GTCTACGCCATGGGGGGCCGCCCGCTCCTGGCCCTCAATCTGGTCGGCTGGAACAGCGACGAGCTCTCGCCGGAACTTCTCGGTGAAGTGTTGGGCGGGGCGTCCGACATTGCCGACGCCGGAGGCTTCTTCATCGGCGGCGGCCATACCGTAGATGACCCGGAACCGAAGTTCGGCCTGGCCGTCATCGGAGAGGTCCACCCGGACCACATCCTGACCAACGCCGGATTCAAGCCTGGTCAAGAACTCATCCTGACAAAACCGCTGGGAATCGGCGTCTCGTCCACCGCCATCAAGCAGGATCAGGCCGAGCCATCACTGATCGAGGCCGCTGTGGCCTCCATGACCATGCTGAACGATCGAGCGGCCACCGCGGCCTTGAACGCCGGCGCTACCGGAGCAACCGACGTCACCGGATTCGGGCTACTCGGCCATCTGGGCCGAGCCGCGGTGGAGTCCGGCATCGATGTTTCATTGTCGGTGTCCGATATCCCCATCATCGACGGTGTCCGCCGGCTGGCGGAGCGGGGCCTGATCCCCGGCGGTTCGCAACGAAACCTCCGCTCGGTCGAGGCACAACTGGACAGGGGCAGCACAGACGAACTCGATGTTCTGCTGCTGGCCGATGCTCAAACATCCGGTGGCCTGATCTTCGGTGTTGACCCCGGCCAGGTTGAGGCCACGCTGGCGACGTTGACCGACAGCGGCCATCGGGCGGCCAGGGTCGGAGCGACGGAGACCGGCAGCGGGCAGATCAGCCTCCGTTGAACAACTCTCGACCGGGGCGAACCAGTAGGCGCACCGGACCTCGGGTCACGAGCGATTCCTTCCACACCGTCTCCTCCGGGCTGACCGTGTAGTCGCCGAAGGCCTCAACGAACGCTCGCAGCGCAACCTTGGTCTCCATCTTGGCCAGGGCGTGACCGAGGCAATGGTGCATCCCGTGACCGAACGACGCCGGCTGCGGGTCATGTCGGTCAAGCCGGAGCTCATTTGGATCGTCGTAGAACGCCGGGTCTCGGTTTGCGGCCCCCAGCATGACCACGATGTTCTGGCCTTTCTTGATGGTGACGCCACCGACGGAGAAGTCCTTGTCGGCAGTACGGGGATCGATCTGCAATGGGGTGTCCCACCGGAGCAACTCTTCCACCGCGTTCTCCCACAGGTCCGGATTGTCTCGAATCAACGTTCGTTGATCGGCATGGTCGGCCAGTGCGATGATCGAGTTGCCGAGCAGCCCGCTGGTGGTCTCGTGGCCTGCGAACATGAGGATGCCGACCATGGCGACCAGCTCGTCGTCATCGAGTTGATCGCCCTCCTCTTCGACCAGGGCCAACTCGGTGATGAGGTCATCTTGGGGATCGGCCCGGCGTTCAGCGGCCAGCTCGAGCACATATGTCCTCATTTCGCTTACCGCTCGGCTGCAGACGTCTGGGTCGAACCCGGACATGACGTTACCGATAAGTGAGATGTGCGTTGAGATCTCCTCGGCCCATACCCACCGTTCGTCCGGAAAACCCAGAAGCTCGCAGATGACGTTGATCGGCAGCGGTGCTGTGAAGTGCTCGTACACATCAACAGGGAGTTGCCCCGGTCCCGATGCGGAGATCATGTCATCGACGAGGTGCTTGGCCAGCCGGTCAACCGCGTCTTCTATCCGTGACACCTGACGAGGGGAAAACGCCCTGCTGACCAGCCCACGCAAACGGGTGTGATCCGGAGGGTCGATGAACAGCAGCAGGTTGTCGAGAAACGACCAGGTGTCCTTGCTGAGCTTGTTATACGGCCGAATGACCTTGAGCAGTTCCCGCTGAGGGGAAACGACCACGCTGCTCGAACCCAGCACCTCTTTGCCTTCCTGGTGGCCGGTCACAAACCACTGCGAATACAGCGAGCGGTACACAACCGGCCCGTCGTCTCTCATGCGGTCATAGATCGGGTACGGATCGCTGTAGCGATCCGGCCCGAACGGGTGACCCCAGGGATCACGCTTGAAGAAGAAGTCCGCGACCCGTGGTCGTTTCACAATTGCGCGGATCATGGGGATTGCCACTTGCTCGACACGCATCATGTACTCCGATCACAACGGCGACGTCGATTCGGTGCCACGGTCAACGTCAACCATTTGTGAATCCTTTCACAAGTAGGTAAGGAAGTTCAAGGCGGCTGCTCCGGAGTCTCTCCTGGTATCCCGGTCCGTGTCCCAGTCCGTATCCCGCTCCGTGTCCCCATCGGTGGTACCGCCCGGATCTCAGTAGGTATCACAGTCCGGCCAGGCGTCGACCTCGATCCCTTGCCTGGCGAATGCACTCATCAACGTCGACGGTCTTCAAGTCCCCTCCGTCGACAACTCGCCGCCCGGAAACCCAGACATCGGTCACAAATCGAGAGGAGCCGGAGAACGCTAGATGGGTCAGCATGTCAAGGCCGGGAGTGAAGGCCGGCTGATCGGTGTCGACGCGGATCACGTCGGCCCATGCTCCGGGAGACAGAAACCCGACGCCATCAAGGCCGACCGCTCGGGCCGAGGAGCGGGTGGCGAGGTCAAGGGCGACCAGCGCGCCCATGGCCTGCGGGTCATGGTCGACCCCTCGGGCCAACATCGGCGCCAGCTTCAACTCCTCCCACAGGTCGAGGTCATCGTTCGATGCCGGCCCGTCGGTGGCCACACCGACGGTGATCCCGGCCTCGAGCATCTTGGCCACCGGAGCGATGCCCGAGCCCAACTTGAGATTGGACTGCGGGCAGTGGGCGACGCCGGCCCCGGCTTGGCCGAGCAGCCGCCGGTCGGTCTCATCGAGCCAGACCCCGTGGGCGGCCAGCACCTTGCCTTCCAACACCCCGGCGTCGGCGAGGACCTGGGTTGCCGTCTTGCCGTAGCGCTCCTTTACCAGCTCCCGTTCCCTGACCGTCTCTTCAAGATGGATGTGGAACAGGGCGTCGGCGGCCTGGGCGTGGCCTGCGATCTCGCTGCACTGCTCGGGGGTGAGGTCGTACACCGAATGGGGAGCGAAGCCGATACTGATCCGATTGTCGGGTCGATGGTTGCTAGCGAAAAAGGTGGCTATCTCGTCGATCCGGGAACCGATCTTCCCGTCTGGCATCATGGCCGCCACCACGCCGGGTGTGAGCACCATGCGGGCCCCGGTGGCCGTTACCGCGTTGACGATCGCCTCCTCGAAGAAGTACATCTCGCAGCTTGTGGTCACGCCGGCCAGCAGCATTTCGGCTGACCCGATGGTCATACCCCACCAGGCGTCCTCCGGTGTCATCCGACCTTCGCGGGGCCAAACCCCCTCCCGCAACCACCGGTCGAGCGGCAGCCCGTCACCGGCGCCGCGGACCAGCGTCATCGGCGTGTGGGCGTGAGCGTTGACCAAACCCGGCATCAACAGACCGCCAAGGCGCTGGACCACTTCCGGTGCGGGGCCGAGCTGTTGTTCGGTTCCGACCGCCACGATCCGGCCGGCAGCGTCGATGTCCAGGCCACCGTTCTCGATAAGGCCGTTGTTGTCGCCGGCGGTTCCGCGCTCAGCGTGGTCGACGGACGCCTGGTCCGTGGGCGTCTGATTGGTTTGATTCTGGTTCGTGGGATTCTGATTCTGGTTCATTGTGACCACGTGGTCGGCTAGCAAACGCAGCACGGCCGGCCCCGGCGGTAGCTCACCGTCGTGGCCGACACCGGTTTCGGTCATATGGTCTCTCCCCGATCGAATCGCACGACTCGTCGCTCGGTCACCAGAGCAGTGATGAGGCTGACCGGGGTGACATCGAAGGCCGGGTTGACCGCCGGGGTGCCCTCCGGGGCGACGGGAATGCCCCGGACGCCGGCAACCTCGTCTGCACCCCGGTCCTCGATCTCGATATTGTCCCCGCTCGGGGTATCCATATCGACGGTCGATTCCGGTGCAACGACGATGAACGGGACCTCGGCGTTGGCAGCACCAAGCGCCATACTGAAGCTCCCGATCTTGTTTGCCGTATCTCCATTGGCCGCCACCCGATCGGCTCCGATCACAACGGCGTCGGCCGCCCCCCTGGCCAGCAGAAATGGGGCTGCGGAGTCAACCAACAGTCGATGGGGGGCACCCATGCGCTGCAGCTCCCAGGTGGTGAGCCGCCCTCCCTGAAGCAATGGCCTGGTCTCCGCCGGCAGTGCCTCGTGAAGCATCTTCCGCTCATGGAGGGTCTGGATCACGGCCAGTGCGGTCCCCCGTTCGACCGAGGCCAGACCGCCGGTATTGCAGATGGTCATCACCCTGATGAGACGGTCACCACGGACTGCGATCTGGTCTGGGACCAGCTCCGCCACCAAGTCCGCTCCGAGCTCACCCATCCCGATGGAAGCATGCAGCTCCTCGTCACGGATGAGATGAGCCTCGGTCAGCGCCGCTGCCCGGTCGGTGACGGCGATCGGGGCCACACGGTCGACCATCTTGGCCAGATTCACCGCCGTCGGCCTGGCATTGCGGATCGACAGGACTGCGTCATCAAAGCCTTGGCGGTTCTCCGCCGGATCATGGAGTGCAGCGGCCATGACGACGCCATAGGCCCCGGCCACACCGATGGCGGGAGCCCCGCGGATCGAGAGTCGCTCAATGGCGGCCACGAGGTCCGCGACATTGTCGACGCGCAGCGTTTCGGTGACCTGCGGCAGTTTGGTTTGGTCGATCATCTCAATGGCATCATCGACCCAATCGAGGGTTCTCATCTCTCGAAGATAGTGGCTCCGGCCGAGCTGCGGTATTGGCCGGGCGGCAGCACTGGACCAGCTGTGGATCGCCGGGGTATTGGACCCGCTGTGGATCGCCGGGTTATTGGTCCGGGCCGGGGTATTGGTCCGGGCTCGAGCCGTAGCCGGCAGGTGAGGCCATCTTGGCCAAGACCTCATCCATCTGAGCCTCGGTCAGCAGTGGCGGCTCCCCGATGGCCAGTGCCGCCAAGTATTGCGCAGCCAGGACCTCGACCTCGACCGCCAGTCCCAGTGCCTTGGCAAGGTCGGTGCCAACGGTCAGAATACCGTGGTGGGCCAGCAGGCAGGCCGACCGGTCTTCGAGAGCCAGCAGCACATTGGCCGACAGTTCTTCGGTCCCGAAGGTGGCGTATTCGGCGCAACGGATGTCGTGACCGCCTGCGACGCCCACCATGTAGTGGAACGGGCCTATCCCCCGGCTGTGCGCTGACAGAGCGGTGGCCGCAGTCGGGTGAGCATGGACCACAGCGTTGGCGGCCGGCCGAGAACGAAGGACGTCCAGATGAAACCGCCACTCCGACGAGGGGCGAAGCCCCTCCCCGGAACCAGCAGGGCGAAGCCCCTCCCGGGAACCAGCGGGAGCGGGGCGATGGCCATGGACCACAGCGTCGCTTGAGCCGAGTGGGCTCCAGCTGGTGTCGAAGTGCATCTCGATGATGCTGTTGGGATCGAGCCGATCGTAGGGAACGCTGGATGGGGTGATGAGCATCCCATCATCGATTCTGACCGAGACGTTCCCTGATGTTCCGTTGTTGATCCCTCGGGCGTTCATGGCCAGAGCCGTTTCAATCAGCTCGGCGGCCATGGCGAGTTTATCGGCGCCTGTCATGTCGGGGTGGCACCGGCCATCAACAGCCCGATGTCTTCTCGTGATGTTCGCTCCGGATCGACGATGGCCACGATTCGACCCTCGTAGATCACAGCGATCCGGTCCGAAAGACTGAAGATCTCATCAAGCTCGGCGGAAACCAGCAGCACCGCGGCACCAGCGTCACGGGCTGCTAGTAGCTGGCTGTGTATGAACTCGATCGAGCCGACGTCGACACCTCGGGTCGGTTGCGAGGCAACGACCAGACGATTGTTGTGACTGAGCTCCCTGGCCACAATGACCTTCTGCCTATTGCCACCGGACAGCGACGCCACCGGCGTCTCGATGCTCGGGGTCCGTACGTCATAGCGCTCGACCAGCTCGGAGGCGTTCTCGGCGATCGGTTCGAAGCGGCGCATACCTCGCGTGGCGTAGGGCTCTCGGTTGTACTCGGTCAGGACCAGGTTGTCGGCGATGGAGTAGCCGCCAACCAGTCCGTCCCGCTCTCGATCCTCGGGTATGTAGGCAGTGCCGAAGCCTCGCACCGTTCGGGGCTTCGCCACCACCGGCAGGCCACCAACCGTGGCGGTCCCACCGGTGATCGATCGGATGCCGGTGAGTGCCTCGACCAGTTCTCGTTGCCCGTTTCCTTCAACCCCGGCAATCCCCAAGATTTCTCCTGCTCGCACGTCGAAGGTGGCGCCGTTGACGCTGCGCTGCTTACGATCGTCACGAACCGCTAGGTCATCGACGGCGAGCACGATGTCACCGGGATCGTTCTCGGCCTTGTCCACGCTGAGCACCACCGACCTGCCGACCATCATCTCGGCCAGAGACTCAGAGGTTGCGTCCGACGTTTCGATCGAGCCAACCGCCTTGCCACGACGGAGGACCGTCACACGGTCGGTGAGAGCCAGGACCTCGCGGAGTTTGTGGGTGATGAAGATGATCCCGACCCCGCCCTCGGCCAGGCCCCGGAGAATCGTCAGCAGTTCATCGGTTTCCTGGGGCGTGAGAACGGCGGTGGGCTCATCCAGGATCAGTAGCTCGGCGCCGCGGTAGAGGGCCTTGAGTATCTCGACCCGCTGTTGGATTCCGACCGGCAGATCCCCGACGATATCACCGGGATTGACGATCAACCCGTACTTCTCCGAAAGGGCCTTAACCTCGGCTTCGGCCCGGCCCCGGTTCAGGAACCCTCCGAACTTGGTGGTCTCGGCCCCGAGCACGATGTTCTCGGCCACGGTCAACGGTGGCACCAACTGAAAGTGTTGGTGGACCATGCCGATGCCCTGACGGATGGCTTCACCGGGACCGCCGGTCGTGATTTCGGCGCCACGCAGGAAGATGGAACCATCGTCCGGCTGGTACATCCCGAATAGCATTTTGACCAGCGTTGACTTACCGGCACCGTTCTCGCCCAGCAGGCCCAGAATCTCGCCCGACCGCAGTACAAGATCGACCTTGTCGTTTGCCACCACGCCGGTGAAGCGTTTTGTCAGCCCCCGGGCCTCAAGCAACGGGGCTCCGATTGCCTGGCCATCAGCCCCGCCGACCGCCGATCGGCCGGTTTCGGAGTTGGCGGAATCAGTCACCGTGACCCCGTCCACCGTCGCATCGGTTCAACGTCGCACCGTTGTTCAAGCTCATCATCACTCGGTCTCATACGGTTGTCCGATAGCGGCCGGAGGCCGTGATGACAGACCGGCGATGGCCAAAACTGCGATGGTCAGTACGAAGGGGATCATGCCGAAGAACTGCGGGGGAACGTCGACAACCTGCTTGAACTGCAGCTGGGCCTGAAGGGCGTTGAAGAAGCCGAACAGCAGGGCGGCGCTCATGACCCCGAACGGCCGGTAACGGCCGAAGATCATGACCGCCAGGGCGATGAAGCCCTTACCGTTTGTCATGCCCCGGTTGAACACCGAGGCGGACTGCAGCAGCGCAACACCGGCCAAACCGGCCAGGGTGCCGGCCAACGCCAAGTTCAGGTAGCGAAGCCGGAAGACTCTGACGCCGACCGTGTCGGCCGCACTCGGATGCTCGCCAACGGCCCTGGTTCGTAAACCCCACCGGGTTTGGAACAGGGCGACATGAACGACGACCACCGCGAGTATGGCGGTGTAGGTCAGCGGGCCGTGATCGAACAACATCCTGCCGACCAGCGGCCACTCGTCGAGGGCGGGGATCGGCCAGTTCGGGAATGACGGCATGGTTCGTCCCTGGACGTACAGGAAGCTGGTAACGCCGATGGCGAAGATGTTGATCACCGTTCCGGCGATGATCTGATCCATCCTGAGAGCGATCGATGTCCATGCCAGGAATAGGCCGGCGAGGGCGGCAACCACCATGGCGGCCAGGGCGCCGAGCCACAGGTTCCTTGTGGCCGATGCGGCCATGAAGCCGACGAAAGCACCGAGCAGCATCTGGCCCTCGATACCGATGTTGATGATGCCCGATCGCTCGCCGATCAGGCCGCACAGCGCAGCCAAGATTAACGGCGCGGCCTCTCGTACCGTCCTGGCCGCGACCGCCGTGGTCTGGCTGCCGTCCCAGCGATAGCTGAAGATCATCACCAGGACGAGTACAGCGAAGGTTCCGATGAGCTTGGGGTTCAGACGGGAAAGGCTCATGCTGCTCCCCAGCCTGTCGCCAGTCCGAAGCCGGTGTCATCGGCCCCCGATCGCAGCCGCAGGATCCACCGCACAACCGACGGGGCCGCGACAAAGAACAGGATGAAGGCTTGGATCACGCTGATGACTTCCGGCTGCACGTCGGTCCTGGATTGCATGAGGGTCGAGCCGGCATCCATGGCACCGATCAACAAGGCGGCCGGGATGACCGCCAGAGCATTGGTTCTGGCCAGCAGGGCGATGGTGATGCCGTCGAAACCGAGCCCGGTGTTGAAACCCGGTTCGAAACGGTTTATGACGCCCTGAGTCTGGATGGCTCCGCCGAGGCCGGCCAAGGCGGCGCTGATGGTCATGGCGATGACAGTGATTCTGGTGACGCTGATGCCTGCGTAGGTTGCGGCCTTGGCGTTGGCCCCGATGGTCTGAACCTCAAAGCCCAGCGTCGACCGACCGACGACCCACCAGATGACGAGGGCGGCCAGAATGGCCACAAGAAATCCCGTCGGAAGTCCACCGATGCGTGGCAGTTGTGCCGAATCCCTGATCAGCGGGGTCCTGGCCAGGGCGCCGCCGTCGGGATCGTTCCACGGTCCGTCCCGGCTCACAAGCCACTCGGTCAGGTTGGCGGCGACGAAGTTCAACATGATGGTGCTGATCACCTCATGGGTGCCCCGAGTGGCTTTCAAGAGCCCCGAGAGTGCGCCGAAGGTACTTGCAGCTACAGCGCCGACCAGGAGCGCCAGCGGGATGTGCACCACGGCCGGAAGACCGAATCGGTAGCCGACCCAGGCCGAGAAGGCGGCACCCATGAGTAGCTGCCCCTGCCCGCCGATATTGAACAACCCGGCCTTGAAGGCGAAGGCCACCGCGAGCCCAGCGAGCACGAGGGGCGTTGCCTTGTCCAGGGTCCGACCGATGGCGTCGGAACCCCCGAGCGATCCCTCGACCAGCCCCCGGTAGGCCACCAGCGGATTGTCGCCGGACAGAAAGATCAGTATTGCCCCGGAGATCAACCCGAGCACCACCGCCAGGATCGGCATCACCAACTGACGCCAGCTAAGCCTCTCCACCCAGTGTGCTCCTGTCCAAAAATACGAATCCGGTGCCCGAGAGTAGCTCGGGCACCGGATTCAACAAAGTGCCAAATCGGCCTCTGACGGTTCGAGGATGCCAGGACCGTCATCAGCGATTTGTTGAGGCGGTTTGTCACCGCAGCTTGCTACGGCGCGTACCCGGTTGAAACCTCACCGGACAGGACCATGGGCGTCAGTTCCGCAATCTGGGCCTGGACCTCTTCGGGGATGACGCTGGCGAAGTCGTGGTAGTCGGCGAGACCGACGTCGCCGATGAAGTTACCGGACGGCGCTTGGCCACCCTCCCATGCACTGACGATGTCGACGACGCCGGGCACGATCAGCTTCATGGCGCTGGTCACCAGACAGGGCTGAGCCTCCGGGACGGTGTCCCACTGGTCGGTGTCAACACCGATGCAGAAGGCGTTTCCGCCTTCCTTGGCGATCTCCGCCAGTGCGCCGTTGCCGGTAAGGCCGCCGGCGCCGAAGATGACGTCAGCATCGTTATCCAGAGCCTGGCGGGCGGTGCTTGCGCCCCAGTCAGGATCGGTGAAGGCAACGTCGAGACCACCGGGATGGTAGGTCGAGATGACCTCCGCCTCGGAGTTGGTATGGGCGACGCCGCCCTCGAAACCTTCCTTGAAGGCCACAACGGGCGGAACCAGATCGGTTCCAAGAACCTGAGCGATGGTGTTACTTTCGGTCAGCAGACCGGCCAGCGCACCGGCTAGGAAGCCCGCCTGGTCCTCGGGAAAGATCAGGCCTGCGACGTTGGCACGCTCTTGGCCCTGGAACTGGTCGACACCGACAAAGTAGACGTCGGGATTGGCGTCAGCAGCGATACCGGTTGCCTCGCCGATGGCGAATCCAACGGTCACGATGACGTCGTAGCCCTGGTCGATGAAGCTGTCGATGTTGGTGGCATAGTCGGTCGAGTCCTGGGTCTCGATGAAGTCAACCGTTGCCCCGATGTCGGTGGCCAACTGTTGGACACCCTCCCAAGCCGACTGGTTGAAACTCTTGTCGTCGATCTTGCCGACATCGGTCACGAGGCCGACACATATGATGCCCTCTTCCTCACAACCACCCTCTGTTGCGGCCGCGTCTTCGTCAGCTCCGTCTTCATTGGCCGCTTCTTCGGAATCCGGTTCATCGTCAGCCCCACCTTCGTCGGACTCGTCGGGCTCGGCTTCGGTGGCGTCCGTCGAGGCTTCATCCGTGCCTTCTTCGGTGCCTTCGGCGCCGGCGTCGGTTGACTCTTCCGAGTCGGAACCGCAGGCCGCAGCGAACAGGCCGAGGGCCGCCAGCAGCGCCAACAGCTTGATCCAGGGTTTCTTCATTTGTGTCTCTCCTCAACGAGTTGAACCCCGGAAATCTACCCTCCCCAGCGAGCCGATGGACGGCGGCAACAACCCGCCGCTTCCTTCGACAGCATTGTTTCGGACGTCCTTGCAGTTCCAGGGCCCTGGAACACAGCCTCTGCGGAGGATCGATGAAGCCGCGGTTACAGCTACCTGACTTCATATCTGAGCTCGTTGTCTCAACCGCAGAGCGGCCCGAGGTCCATGGCGGGCTGGTCGATACGAAGCCCATGCCGGTGAAGGGCTACGGTGGCGATGGTGTCTACCACCGTGCCGGTGGCGCCTTCACCAGAGGAAGCGATACCCCGGGCGGCTCCTACCTGCTCAGCGTCGTGACCACCATGATCACCCTTGCCTCCGGGTCAAGCCGGAATCGCCTCGCTCCTTCAGAAGCTCAGAAATAATGGTCGGGTCGAGGCAATCCCAAAAGGAATACAGGCACTCTGTTTCGATCTCTTCGGAACCGTGGTCGATTGGCGGAGTTCGATCATCGCCGAAGGCCGGACTCTGGGACAGCGGCTGGGCATCGAACGAGATTGGGTAGCCGTCGCCGACTCATGGCGAGGCCGCTATCAACCATCGATGGAGCGAGTTCGCTCCGGCGAGATCCCGTGGAAGCCTCTGGATCAACTCCATCTTGAGAGCCTTGACGAGCTGCTCACCGACTTCGATATCAAACTCGGCTATGCCGAGCGGTTGGCCTTCAACCGAGCCTGGCATCGGCTGCAACCGTGGCCAGAGGTGTCCCGGCGCTGGAAGACCTGGCCGGCCGCTACAAGCTGGCCACCCTGTCAAACGCCAACATCGAGCTGGCTCGGAACATGGGAGACAACGCCGGGCTGGCGTGGGACCACATATTGGGGGCCGAAGTGGCACAGGCCTACAAACCGATGCCAGACGCCTATCTCAAGTCGGTGGCGACGATGGGGCTCGATCCGAAGCAGTGCATGATGGTCGCGGCTCACAACTACGACCTTCGGGCCGCCACCGCGCTGGGTTTCTCCACCGCCTTCGTCTACCGCCCCACCGAATACGGTCCGAACCAGACAACCGATCTCGAGGCTGACGGCCCCTGGAACGTCATCGTTGGTGACTTCACCGAGTTGGCCGAGACCCTTTAGGACGCTGCCGACCCATCTAGGAGCGAGACCAGGCCACGAAGAGCTCGGCATAGTGCTGGCCCTGTTCGATGAGTTGGTCATGGGGACCTTCCTCAACGACGCGGCCGTCGACCACGACCGCAACCCGGTCACAGCGAGCAGCGGTCGACAGCCGGTGGGCGATCACGATCACGGTCCGGGAGGACATCAACGCATCCATCGCCTGTTCAACCAGCGCTTCGGTCCCGGGGTCGATGCTGGACGTGGCCTCGTCGAGGATCAGAATCGAGGGGTCGACGAGGGCGGCCCTGGCCAACGAGACCACCTGCTTCTCCCCCGCCGACAGCCTGCTGCCCCGCTCCTGGACTTCGGTCGAAAGGCCATTCGGCAGGCGTTCAAAGATCTCGGTGGCTCCGATCCGAGCCACTGCAGCAACGACCTCGACATCGGTTGCCTCAGGCCGGGAAACCCGAATGTTGTCGAGGATGGTTCCGGCGAAGAGGAAGCCCTCCTGTGGTACGACCACGATCTCGGTTCGTAGGGAACGGTATGAGGCGGTGGAGACGTCGACGCCACCGACTTTGACCTGACCATCGGTCGGATCGTAGAAGCGAGCCACCAGCTTGGCCAGCGTCGACTTGCCTGCGCCGGTCGGGCCGACAAAGGCAATTCGTTCCCCGGCCCTGATCGACAGGGTGATGTCGTCCAACACCTTCGGGCCGTCGGTGTAGGCAAAGCTGACGGCGTCGATCTCAACCGACCCGTTGTCGGGCAGGGTGACCGGATGTTCCGGTTCGTCGACCTCGATCGGCTCATCGATCAGCTCATACAGTTTGTTGAGCGCCGCGGTCGCCGACTGCACCAGGTTGAACAGCTGGCTGAGCTGTTGAACCGGTCCGAACAGACTCTGAAGAATCAACACGAACGCGGCGACGGTACCGAGGGTCAGACGCCCTGTCGATACCCAGAAGCCTCCGATGCCGAGGGCCAGGGCGGTCGTCAGCGCCCCGGTGAACTCCACGATCGGGAGATACCAGGCCGCAATCCGGACCGAGTCCATGTGGGTGTCATAGAGTCTGCGGTTGGTTGCGGCGAACCGATCGGCCTCGATGTTCTCCCTGGCGAAGGCCTGGACGATTCGAACCCCGGAAATCCCCTCCTGGAGGCTGTTCAGTGTGCTGCCGACACTGTCTCGTACCGCCAGATAGGCCCGGTTGGAATCCCGATGGAACTTCACGCTGGCGGCCACCACCACGGGAGTGCTGACCAGGCAGATCAGCAGCAGTTGCCAGCTAAGAATGGCCAGGACCACCGCCGAGAGGGCCAGCAGGAGTCCGGCGCTGACGAACATGAGCAGCCCGAACTGGACCAGATCCTGCAACGAATCGATGTCGGAGGTCATCCTGCTGACCAGGACGCCGGACTTCTCGCGGTCATAGAACGGGAGGGATTGCCGCAGCATTCTGGCGAAGACCTTGTTCCGAAGATCCCGGAGGAAGCCCTCGCCGACGTGCGCCAAGTTGTAGATGGCCCAGCGGTAGGTCCCATAGGCCGCCAGGGCGACGCAGATATACAGTCCGACCGACAGGTTCAACTCGCCACGATCACCGGTTCGCAGTCCTCGGTCGATGGCTCGGCGAACCAGCAGCGGGCCGGCCAGCGTCAGCAATGTCCAGGTCACCAGTGCGGTGGCGGCCGCGATGAGGCGCTTGCGGTACGGCCGAACGATGTCAAAGGTTCGGGCCGCGACGCGCCGGGCTCCCTCAACGCCGAGTTGATCGTCCTCGCCAACACCGAGCGACATTCTCCACGCCATCAGCCGACCACTCGAGATCCATCGGCCGGCCCGGCCTCGGCTGGGGCCAAGACCTGGCGGTATCTGGCGTTGTTGGTCAGGAGATCGAGATGGGTTCCCTCGTCGACCACCCGTCCCTCGTCCAGCAGTACCACTCGGTCGGCCAATGCCACCGTGGCGACGCGGTGGGCGATCACGATCGTGGTACGACGATCCATAACCAGGCCAAGCGCGTCGGCGATCTCGTGCTCCTTCGTCGGGTCAACGGCCGACGTGGCATCATCCAGGATGAGCACACTGGGATCAGCCAGGATGGCTCGAGCGATGGCCAGGCGCTGGCGTTGCCCACCGGACAGCGAGTAGCCGCGCTCGCCAACCTCGGTTTCAAACCCTGCAGGCAGATCGTCGATGAAATCGGCGCCGGCGGCAAGCGCCGCTCGCTTGATCGCTTCGGGGCTGGCATTGGGGTCGGCGAAGGCAATGTTGTCGGCGATGCTGGCGCTGAAGAGGAATGTCTCTTCGAACACCAGACCTACGGCCCGCCGGAGATCCTGTGGGCGAAGCATGCGAACGTCGATTCCGTCAAGGGTGATGGAACCGTTGTCGACGTCATAAAAACGCGGCAGCAGATTGGCCACCGTGGTCTTCCCGGACCCGGTTGAACCAACGAGGGCCACCGATTCACCGGGTTCGACGGTCAGAGAGAAGCCGCTCAGCACCGCCTGGTCGGCATCGGCGTGGTAGCCGAAGACCACATTGTTGAACTCGACTCTGCCCCGCTCACCGGAGATTGGCAGCATCTGCGGTTTGTCAGGAGCGGTGATGATGGGGGCGGTGCTGAGCAGGTCTTGAACCCGAACGCCTGCCGCGGCCGATCGCTGTCCCGTGGTGACCGCCATACCCAGCGTCCGCAACGGCTGGACCAGAAGGATGACGTAAATGTTGAAGCTCACCAGCTGGCCGACCGTCATGTCCCCGTTCAATACCAGATTGCCGCCATAGGCCAACACGATGATCAGACCGAGGTTTGGCACGGTCTCCATCGCAGGCAGGAACCGGGAGCGAATCAGGAGCGCTCGCATCGATGTTGTTGCCTGGCGCACGTCGAGCGCGTCGAGCGTCAACGTGGTCTCGATGAGCAGCGCCGAGTGTTCGGCGTAGAGGTCGACGTTCGCGGCTTCGACGCGCAAGCGCGGAGCGGATGCCGCGGTGTTCCCGCTGTATGCGCCGAGCAGCGGACGCTCACCGCTCTTGATCAGCGCGAGCGTGATGTGTTGGAAGGACAGGAGCCCCTCGACGAACGGATAGACCTCGTCTACGGGGATCTCGCCGCCGACACCGAGCAATAGGGGTGCGCGCGACAGTTGTGCGCCGACCTGACCATCGAGCACGAGGTTCGAACCCGTCAGATCCGCGAAGCTGGCGAGCAAGTCCTTCATCGTCGCGGACTCCCCGAGTTCGAGCGAGAGCGGTCCGGAAGGCTGGGGCAGCACGTCGGCCGGCCGCGTGGACTCTTGCGCCGCGTCGTGCGAGCCCGCGTTGGCGTCGAGCGTAGCGACCGGATAGACGCACCCGAGTGCGCCGAGAACGATGGCGAGTTTCAGCATGAGAGATCCCTTCGTGATCGATGACCTGAGATTCGCGCGAACGACTTGCCTCGCCCGCGTCACCTGCACCTGGACGACGCGCGTCCTGCGATCCCTGCAACAAACGCGCGAGAATCCACGGCGGCGCGTACAAACCAGCACCCGGATCGCCAGTGGCCCTTGCACGCGCGTCGTGCCCGTTTAAGGTGGTTGGCCCGAAACGGCGCGCAGACCCGCGTTTCGGCCCCCTTCCGCATCCCGCCGGCAACGCCGGCCTACGAGGTGAACCCGTGACCGCTCCGACCAAGGAAGACGTCCTCGGCGCCCTGCGCCAAGTGCAAGACCCCGATCTCCATCAGGACATCGTCACCCTGAACTTCATCACGAAGTGCGAGGTGAGCGATTCCGGCGAGGTCGACGTGGTCATCAACCTGACGACGCCCGCCTGTCCGGTGAAGGACCAGCTCAAGGCCGAGGCCGAGCAACGCATCCGCGAGCTCCCCGGGGTCACGCAGGTGGCGATCGAGATGACCGCCGTGGTCAAGGGCCAGGACGGCCCGCCGCGCGAGATCGCACCGAACATCCGCCACATCATCGCCGTGTCGAGCGGCAAGGGTGGCGTCGGCAAGAGCACGGTCACCGTCAACCTCGCCGTCGCGCTCGCCAAGACCGGTGCCAAGGTCGGCATCCTCGACTGCGACGTCTACGGCCCGGACATTCCAATGATGATGGGCCTCACCGGCGAGCCCGAAGCCGTCGGCCGCAAGCTCATCCCCAAGGAACGCCACGGCGTGAAGACGATGTCGATCGGCTATCTGCTCGCCGACGACAAGCCGGTCGTGTGGCGTGGGCCGATGGTGCACAAGCTCATCGAACAGTTCCTCGGCGACGTCGAGTGGGGCGAGCTCGACTACCTGCTCGTCGACATGCCGCCGGGCACGGGCGACGCGCAGCTCTCGCTCGCACAGCTCGTCCCGCTCTCGGGCGGCGTGCTCGTCACGACCCCGCAAGCCGTGTCGGCGTACGACGTCGCCAAATCGATCGCGATGTTCAAGCAGGTCAACGTGGAGATCCTCGGCATCGTCGAGAACATGGCCGGCTACGCGATCTCGGGCACGGTCCCCGGCGCCTCCGCCGGCACAAAGATGCAGATCGAGACCGGCACCGGCACCCAGGACATCGAGATCGGCGAGGGGGGCCGCTTCTCCACCGTCGCGCACGTTTTCGGCGCCGGAGCCGCCGACCGCCTGGCCGCAAAGTACTCCTTCCCCGTCATCGGCCGCGTCCCGCTCAACCCCGCGGTGCGCGCCGGCGGCGACGGCGGCGACCCGGTAACGATCACGGACCCGGACTCCGTGATTGCGCGCGAGTTCGACGAGGTGGCGGGCAAGTTCGCCCAGCGCGTCGCAATCAAGGAGCACAAGTCGCTGCCCGTACTCCAATAGGGCGACGACCAACCAGAGCCCCAGCGTCAGGGTGCGGACAGGACCCCGTGTTCATCGACCCGAAGCACCCAGAGTGCCGTGCTCGCATCCTCCGTCCCCCCGTAAAGCTTCGTCCCCGCAACGAGCAGCTGGCAGCTGCCGTCCGGACCGCGGCGCGCAACAAGGGAGTCGATCGAGTCGAGCGCGACGAGCCCGCCACTGCGTGTGCCGTGAGAGCACGACTCACGGACCGTGCCGTCGCGGCGAAGGAACAGGACCCATAGTTCCGTGCGTCCACCTACGACCAAGTCGGAGATCCCGTCGCCGTCCAGGTCGCCCGGCGCGGCGAGCGACGTGCCAAACTGGTCGTCGTCGCGCAGCATCGGCTCGAACCCGCCGCTCCAGTCGCTGATCTTGCGCGTGGACCGAACGGTCCCATCCGACCGCAAGGACGCGATCATCACGCCGCCACGGAAGTCGCCGCCGTCGCTGTCGTACGGATGCCCGATCGCGACCTCCGCGTGACCGTCCTCGTCCAGATCGCCGATCGACACGAGGGCCGTTCCGAATCGAATGTCGCTCTCGTGCTCTTCGTCGATCAGGTCGGTGAACGCGATCTCCGACCGGACGCGGACCACCCCGCTCGCATCGAGTTCGAACACCCTGGACGCGACCCCCGTCGGCTTCGCGTCCCAGCCTTGATCGATGTCGACGAGGAGCTGAGTCGTACCGTGCTCACCCCGGTCAGAGACGACGGTCATCGCGCGCCCGAAGTACAGTTCCGGTTCCTCCTGGAGCGAACGGCGCGCATCATCTCGCAGCTCGCGAACCTCGCGAACTGAGCCCGACCGCTCGAGGAGCTCGGCGTACAGCCGACTCGGCGCGGAGCGATCGTCGATCGACCTCGCAGTGACCGCGATGTCCGGTACTCCATCGCGATCGAGATCACCAAGCGCCGCGGCCCCTTCGACGTAGTACCCCGGCTCCAACCCCAACGATGCGTGGGAGATCGGGCGACGGTCTCGGACACCCGCGTGTTCGTCGACAAAGACGAGCTCCATGCCGTCGATGGTGAGCGTCGCAACGTCGTCCCACCCGTCACCGTCAATGTCCCCGACTCCCACCAAAGCACTGGCGTACCTACGCTTCGAACCGAATTCGAGTGTCGGCGCGACGTTCAGCCGAGGCGCAGGCGAAGCGTTGTCGGCCCCGATGAACACGTCCGACGAGAGCGTCTCTTCTACGAGGTGCTTCGCGAGAGGTGAGGTTTCCAAGTACTCGTCGAGGCTGGCCCTCGATCCAGCCGAGCGAACGCGCAAGACCGAGTATCCGCCCTCCACGTCCTCGAACCAACCGAGGAAGTTTGCGCGATACCCCCCGATCGCAGTCGCGAGGAGTCGAGTCGAGAGCGGGGTTTCCAGCGCGGGGTAGGGGTCTTCGTTCTCCCGGGTTCGACGTTCGATCCCGCGAACCCGGTACGGCGCCCACACTTCGCCTTCAACGATCGGCCAATCCCCCTCGTTGCCTGCCCCCATCGCACGTCCGTCGCGGATGAAGACTACGACGCGCTGGCCAACGCCGTACTCGCCCCACCGAGACGCGCACGTCCAATCGACGAAGCGTTCCAGGCGGAGCTTCGGCTCAGTCACGCTGCCGAGGTAATCCTCCTCAACGAGGAGCTCGTACGTCTTGTCCTCGAGCGAGAGAATCGTCCCGCTGACGATGTGCTCGGCTCCGGCGACGAGCTCGAAGAAGTCGTACTTCTCGTAGCTCGTGCGCGCAGAGTCCGGAGTAGCGATGGGCGCGAGTGCCAGCCCCAGGGCAAGAATCCACATGGTTCGGTCCCTCCTATGCCAACCCTACGCGGGACCGCGAACGAAGTGAGGCCGGTGGGCCGCAATCCGGGGAATCGCACCTAGTCGAAGGCTCCTCTCAGCGCTTCACCGTTCACGCGATGACGTCGGGCACGCGCTCTCGGAGGCGAACCGCCAGCTCCGTTCGTGGAGCTGCCATCCCTCGCGTTCGTCGAACTCGACGCCAAACTCGACGCGGGTCGATGAGTTCGGGAGCTGGATGGCGAAGCTCCCGTCGAGTTCCTCGATTCCCGTCGGGAGATCCCAGTACGACGCGGGCAGCTCCCGCGGAAACGTGCGGGCGTCGAGCCAGCGCCCTTCGGGATCGAAGAGCTCGAGCACGAGGTCGTGCTCGCGGGGTCTGCGATCGTAGCGCGTGATCACTCCGACGGTCACATAGAGCTCCTTGCCCGGCACGACGCCGGCAAAGAGGATCCTCGGACTCGCTTGCCAGAATGAGCCTTCGCGAACGACCGGAGACAGGTCGAAACCCGTGACACGATCGCCCGTGCGCAGATCGCGCACCGTCCACCCGTCGACGCCGCGCACGACGAAGCGCCCCTGGTTCGAGTCCAAGAAGAGGCCGAACACGGGTGGCGCCGTTGGCTGCATGCAGCGCCGGTACTCGTGCCACTCCGGTCGTGCTACGCGCACGCGGCCAGCCGGCGAGATGACGGCGGTGACGCTCCACGTCTCCGTTCCCGCTCGGTTCACTTCGTACGAGTACCCGGCGACGTAACCGGTGTCGTCGATGACGGCATCGCACAGGGTGAAGGGCAGCCAAGTTTCCCACACGCGCTCGCCCTCGTGCTCCCCGAAGTAAAGCGCCGGACCACCGCCTTCGGGACGGTCGGGTTCGACGCGTACGCGCCACTTGCCAGACGACGAGCAGTACGTGCGCGGTCCGTGCTCGGCAACCGAGTCCGTGGTGCCCGCCGAAACCGCGGCGAGACTAACGAGGAGCGGCAGCAGCGCCATGCAACCGCCTACGGACGTAGACGCACCAAGTTGGATCCGTCCGTTCCCTCTCTCGCGATCACGTAGCTGCGAACCGCGCCCGGTGCGGTTCGTTCCCGTCACGTAGGCTATCGGGATGTCCCTTCGTTCCGCTCTGGGTGTGGCAAATCGGAGAGACCGACTTGCTCGACCAAGTCGTTGTCGTCGCCGACGGGTAGCCGAGTCCGCGAACTCGCGAGGGTTGAAGCGAATTCCGCCCCACCCGCGACGGCGCCAGGAACGAGCGGGTTATCCTTCGGCCTCGCATGGTTCCCAGCGATCCCAGCGCCGCACGCGAAGGCCCTAGCGCAGCGCGCGGACGCATCGTCCGGCGGCTCACCTTCGTACTCGCCGCGTTTTGCATAGTGGCGATCGTGCGGGCCGCTTGGTTGAGCGACGATGCGTACATCACGTTGCGGTCGGCGAAGAATGTGGTCGAGGGGTACGGGCCGGTTTGGAACGTCGATGAGCGCGTGCAGGCGTTCACGCATCCGCTCTGGATGGGCGTGCTCACGATCGCGTATGCGGTTACGGGCGAGGCGTTCCACACGGTCACGTTTCTCTGCCTCGGTTTGGCGGCGGTGTTCCTCGCCCTCTTTGTCGCGCCGCGCGGGCGCCAGCCGTGGGCCGTGTTCATCGCCGTGCTCGGGCTCGCGACGTCGAAGGCGTTCGTCGAGTTCTCGACGTCCGGGCTCGAGAACGCGCTGACGCATGTGCTCGTGCTTCTCACGTGGGGCACTTTGTGGAAGCGCGAGGCCGGACGGCGCCAGCTGCTTGTCGTTGCGTTGCTCGCCTGCCTCACGGTCTTGAATCGGCAGGATGCGCTCTTCCTCGTCGCCCCGGCGTGCGTTGCGAGTTTTCTGCGCGCGCGGGCGACAGCAGGCACGTGGTCGCTCGTCGGCGCGGTCGCGCTGGGCTTCACGCCGCTCGTTCTGTGGGAACTCTTCTCCGTCGTCTACTACGGCTTCCCCGTTCCCAACACGGCGTACGCGAAGCTGAACACCGGGATCTCGGGGGGGCTCTACGCCGTGCAGGGCGCGCGGTACGTCGCGATGACGGCGCTCGTCGATCCGGCGAGCGCGATCCTGATCCTCCTTGCGATCGTCGTCGGCATCCGCGAGCGCGAGTTCCTCCCGGCGAGCATCGCACTCGTGCTCGGTGTCCTCTTCATCGTGCGCATCGGTGGCGACTTCATGGTCGGGCGCTTCCTGTCGGCGCCCGTCGCGCTGGCCGCGCTGGTCGTCGCGCGTTCGCGCATGCTCGCCACGCCACGTGCGATCGCGATCCCGGCGCTGCTCGTGCTCGCGAACGCGAGCCTGTCTCCCTACTCGACCTGGCGCCAGGGCTCCGATCTGCAGTACGAGCCGTGGGGCGGGCTCTACTGGGGCATCTGCGACGAGCGCTCGTTCTACTACCACACCACTGGCCTGCTGCGTGCGGACCGGTCGAAGACCGTCGCGAACCATGTGCGTTCGCGTGCGGGCAACAGGCTGCGCGCGCGCGCTGGGTCGGCGCATCCCCCGGCGGTCGGCGGGCCGATCGGGTTTGCTGGCTTCCGCGCGGGCGAAGCGATTTTGATCGACAAGCTCGCGCTGTCCGACCCCCTGCTCGCGCGCCTCCCGACCATCGATCCGTCGCATTGGCGCATCGGGCACTTCGCCCGCGCCGTCCCGGACGGATACGTGGAGACGCGCCAGTTTGGCGAGAACCGCATCGTCGATCCGGACCTCTCGCGCTACTACGACCGGCTGTCACTCGTCACGCGCGGCGAGCTGTTCGACGCCGAGCGTTGGCGCGCGATCTGGGAGCTCAACACGGGACAGCTCGATCCCCTGCTCGAGGCGTACATCGCGCGGATGGAGAACGAGCAACCGGCGGACACATCGAGCGAGAACGGGCAATGACCGGACTCGACACGAAGCGCCGCTGGTGGCGCGTCGCGTTGTTCCTGACGTGCGCCGTGCTTGTCGCATCGAGAACGCCCGAGAACCTCCTGGATCCACGCCTCGTCGCCGAAGAAGGCAAGTACCTGCTCTACGCGCACGCCGCCGGCTTCCCGCGTTCGCTGGTCTTGATGCACTGGCCGGTCGGCTACTTCAATCTCGTACCGAACATCGTGTGCTCGCTCGCGCTGCTGGTTCCGCTCGAGTTCGCGGCGGCGTGCGCGATGTACGTCTCATTCCTGGTTCAGCTCATCCCGTTCGCGATCCTGGCGTTCGGGCGCGGCGCATTCCTCGCGTCTGTTGTGCGCCGCCTCGCGGCGTGCGTCACGCTGATCTTCCTGCCGACCATGATGCCGCAGGTGTGGATGGCCTCGTTGCATGCCCAGGTTCATCTCGGGATCGCGGCGATGCTCATTCTGCTCGACGACGGGGCGCGAGGAACGGTAAGGCGCTGGGGCTATCGCGCGGTTCTCGCACTCGGCGGCTTGACCGGCGTGTACGTCGTGTTCCTTTGGCCGGTGTTCATGCTCCGCGCCGTAGCGCAACGTGCGCGCGACGCATGGATCGAAGCGGCGGTCGTCTCGGCCACACTCGTTGTCCAGGGCGGCTTCTATCTCGCTTCGATGCGCTTCGGCGCGCACGACACGCGCCGATCCCACGGCGAACTCTCCGAGACGCTCGCGCTGTGGGCTACCAGTCACATCGCGCTGCCGCTCACCGGCATCCGCGTACAGACGCTCGTAAGACACGTTCCGCTGCCGGCGCTCTACCTCTTCCTCGTCGCGTTCGTAGCGTTCGGCGCGTTCGTTCTGTGGGACCGAACGGCAAGACGACTGCGCTGGCGCGACCCACGCTTTGGCCTGTTCCTGGCCTGGCTCTGCGTCGCGACGGCCGTCTCCGTCACTGCCTACGACGGTAGGCCCGTCGGCCGTTACGCGATCGTTCCTTCCATAGCGGTGACGCTGTTCGTCCTCGGTTTCGTCGACCTTCGCGCGCGCCGCGTACTCTCCGTCATCGTGCTCGCGCTGCTCGCATTCGCCTTCGTGCGCACGAGCCCGCGCGGAGCGTGGGAGCGTTCGCGCTGCAAGATCCACGAGCAACATCGATGGCGCGACGAAGTCGAGCGCTACCGCGCAGATCCGACGCGCGGACTTGCGATCTGCCCGAACGGCAAAGTGATCCACCTCGAGAGTTCGGAGTGAGCGGCGACACCGCGCGTCAGTACATCGAGACCTGTCCCGCACGCACCCGCGCCTGAAACAGCTCGTGCTCTTCGACGAGCTCCTGAAACGCGACGGGATCGACGATGCGCCAGGTGACGTCGAGGATGGGGCGCAGCTCGTCGGCGAGCTCAAACTCGGACGGTTCGAACGCATACGCCGCGTGCGATCCACCCAGTTGATACGTGCCCGGCCGCAGGGGGCCGTACCTCAATTCCGAGTTCGCACCCCAGAACCCGGGCTCCACGTCGGACGATCGAAGGAACGGCGACCAATCGAGCGGGACGCCGGGTTCGCCCTCCGCGGACATGGAGCGGAGCGTCAACACGATCCCGCGCTCAAGCGCGATCTCCCAAATGTGGTCGGCGCCCTCGACGAGCTCGACGCCGGCGACCTCGCCCGGGAAGAGATCGCGGCCGGCGCCCCACGCGCGTAGATCGAGGTGCCCGACCGGAAGCTCGGCGCGCGGCACCCCCCCCTCGTCGAGTGCGGTCGCGACGCTCTTCCACCTCGTGTCCCCGGCCCCGCGCCACTCGAGTCGCTCGAGCTCGAGAGCGACACTCCCGGCCGAATCCACGAGGCGCACGCCAAGCCGTTGGAGCGTCGGGAGCGTCAACAGCACTCGCTCGTCCGACGGACGCACGTCGCGCACGCGCGCCGATGCGACCCCGGTCGAGCAGTGCACGGTCCAAAGCGCGTCGGGGTCGTTCGGCACCTCGAGGCGAAAGCTGCCGTCGTCTCCAATCGACGTCGAAGCCCTCAGCCGCACGGCGCCCGGCGGACCGGAAGCGTTCACGTTGACGCCGGTGACCGGCTGACCGTTCGCGAAGGTCGCGACGCCGGCGATCGAGGTCAGGCCCTGCGGCGCGAGCTCGCAGTCCCACGTGAGCGTCTCACCGGGTGCCACCGTCCGCGGCTCGGTTCGCGCGAGCGCCCTCACGTCGATGCTCCCGCGGTACGCGAACGCGACCCTCCATTCCCCCGGAGCGAGCGCTTCGAGCCGAAAGGCGCCCGTCGCGTCCGCGCGCGCGTTGCGGCGATCGTTCCCCGGGCCGAGCACCACGAGATCCGCCACGACCGGCTTGCCGTCGCGCGTCACGCGCCCCGCGATCGATGCGCCCTCGACGAGCGGCAAGTCGCGGCGCACCGACTCGCCCGGCTCCGACGTGCGCACCGTGAGTGCCTCGGGCAAACGCTCGAGCCCATGCGTCGCCGTGAGCATCCAATCCCCCACCGGCAAACCCTCGATGCGATACACGCCGTTCGCGTCCGAGCGGACGACGCGCCGCTGCGCCGCCGTGTCGATCATCTGCCACCGCAGCGTGTCGGACTCCTCGCTCCGCTCGAAGACCGCTCGCAACGCGACCTCGGCGTTCGCGCGCGGCTCGCCACCGGGCGCGCGGACGGTTCCATCCAGCGTCGCGGCGCGCAGCATGGCGATGCGCGCCGTCGCGTTTTCGTCTGCGGCCCAGTCGAGGCTGACGGAGAGGTCGCAATAGCCCGGCGCCGCGGCCCGTAGCCACTGAAACTGGGCGAACTCCCCCGCCGCACCGGCCGGACCCGCGATCCAGACAACGCGCCCCGCTGCGTCGGCGCGCAGGATCGGCTCGGCGTCATCGCCCAACGCGGGCAACGCGATCGTCCCATCCGCAAGCGGCGCATCGGTCTCGGCGTCGACGATCTCGAAGACGAGCTCCCGTCCACGGCGCAGCTCGATGCGCATCGGCTCGTCCGTGTTCGCGGGGTACACGACCCGATGCGCGAGCAGGTGGGTCGCGGACTGCACGGCGACGGTGACGCGACCGCGGAGCGCGGAGAACCGAAAGGAGCCGTCCGCTCCGGTCGTGCGCTCGCGCTCCGGCACCCGCGCTTGCAGCCAAGCGCGCAGGCCGGCTTCGCGCGGCGTGTTTCCGCCGTCCACCCGAACGAGCGCCTCCGCGATCGGCGCGCCGGTCTCGGCGTCGACCACCGTGCCGTCCACCGAACTGCGCTCGTCGAGAACGAGCCGCACGTCCTCTCCCGTTCGGACCAGCTTCCACGTGCACGCGTAGTCGGGCGCGAACGCGCAGAGCGTGTACGCCTGCTCGGGATCGAGCTGGCGCAACGCGAAGCGCCCGTCCTCGTCACACGTCGCTTCGAGAGCCGCGGCGAGCGGCGCGCCCTTCGACACGAGCCCGATCGACGCCCCGGCGATGCCAGCGCCCGCGCGATCGACGCAGCGTCCGAGCAACACGGTCGACGCCGCATGCTCGCTACGCGGCGCCCGATCCGCGCTGCTCCGCTCGGCGGCCGCCCCGAACGCGTCCGCAGCACGCGGCCCGGCGGGCGTCACCGGAGCAACGGGCCGTTCGCCGCCCGCATCGCCGCTCACGCGCGGCGCGTCCCCCGCGGGCTCCCGCTGCGTCGCGCTTGAGAACGTCCACACGGCAAACACGACCGCAAGACCGAGAATGAGGCAGGCTTTGGAACTCGACGACAGACGACACCTCCGGGAAGGCGCCGACGATACGGCAGTGAGGCACGGAGCGTGAGCCGCAACACGCGCGGTAACGGAATGTGGACGCCGCGCTCGCGGACAGCGGGATAGACTCGCGCGATGGCGACTCTCGGGTTCGCACTGCTCTTCTCCCTCTGCCCCGTCGCGTCCCAGGACGCGGCCGCGGGCGACGAAGCACCGGCTCGCCCGAACATCGTGCTGCTCCTCGCCGACGACCTCGGGTGGGGCGACGTCGGGTACCACGGAAGCGACCTCCTCACGCCCCACATCGACCGGCTCGCGTCCGCAGGTGTGCGGCTCGAACAGTTCTACGTGTCGCAGCTCTGCACGCCGACGCGCGCGGCACTGATGACCGGACGGTATCCGATGCGCTTCGGATTGCACGAAGGGCACATCGGGATCTCGTCGCCGGTCGCGCTGCCCCAGGACGAAGTCACGCTCGCCGATGCGTTGCGCGCCTGTGGTTACGAGACCGCGATCGTCGGCAAGTGGCACCTCGGCCACCGCACGCCCGAGGACCGGCCGACGGCGCGCGGTTTCGACTTCCAGTTCGGAATCTACGGCGCGTCGATCGATCGCTATGCGCACCTGAATCGCACGACGCCTCCTAAGTTCGCGGGGTGGTTTCGCAACGAGGTCGCGGCCCCGGGCGGCGGCTCACCGAGCGAGCGGATCGCCGACGAGGTGATCGAGTTTCTGAGACGGCGCGACGAGGCGAGACCGTTCTTCCTCTACGTGCCTTTCACCGCGCCACATGTCCCCATCCAGCCCGACGAGCCGGACGAGGACGACATCGAGCGCTATGCGCACATCGACGACATCGGGCGGCGCAAGTTCGCGGCGGTCGTCACGGACCTCGACGAGGCGATCGGTCGTATCGTCTCGACGCTCGAATCGATGGCGTTGTCGGAGAACACACTCGTCGTCTTCGCATCCGACAACGGCGCGATCCATGACGGAAGCAACGCGCCACTCCGCGGCAACAAGGCCCAGCTCTACGAAGGCGGCGTGCGCACGCCGGCGATTCTCGCCTGGCCCGGCGTGTTGGAACCGAACACGGTCCTCGAAGAGCCGATCCTCGTCGTCGACCTCTTCCCGACCCTCGTTCGTCTAGCAGGAGGAGCGCTCGAAAAACCGCTCGACGGCCTCGACGCATGGCCGACGCTCAGCGCGGGCAAGCCCTTCCCCCACGACGACTTCCTGATCGGCACGACAGGCGCGGCAAGCGCGATTCGCCGCGGCAATTGGAAGCTGATCGTCCACCATGAGCAGCCCGAACGCATCGAGCTGTTCGACGTCGTCGCCGACCGCGAGGAGCGACGCGACGTGGCGGGCGAAAACGCGGACGTGTGTGAGCAGCTCCGCGAGCGGCTCGACGCGTACGTCGCCAAAGCGGCGCCGAGCCTCTTCGGGCAGCGGTAGGACGACCGGGCCGTCGCCTCGGACGCGGAAGGGGCGCGTCGAGTAAACTCGGTGACCGCCCTCAATCCTGACCGGAAGCCACCTATGCTCGCGCTCTCTCTGCTCGCTTCGTTCGTCGCCTCCGCCTATGCACAGCAGGAGTCGAAGACCGACGCGCCCGCAACGTTGATCGAGTTCGCCTGGCCGAGTAGGACGCGACCGGAGCCGGGGCGTCCCCGTCCCGACGTCGAGATCGAAACCGCGCGCAACGTCGCGCCTAGGGACGTGGTACGGAGCGGTCGCGAACGCCGAGACGCGCAGTCGTCCCCGCAGACCGCTCCGCCTGAGTCATGCGTCGTCAACGCTCAGCCCTGCCTTTGCTCGTGGTCGTCGCCGTCGCGGGCGTCGTGCTCGTCGCGACTCGGCGAGCCCCGGCGACAAAGCCCCCGCACGTCGCCCTAGGGACCACCGAGTGGGCCAACACCAACGCTGCGGTCGACCTCGTCGCGCCGATCGAGCTTGCTCCGCAACCGATCGCACCGCCGCCCGACGAGGTTGCGTCGCCGGTTGCAAACGCTTCGACGAGGATCGCCGCACCGCTCGCGAACTCGCCCACGCGTCCAGCGCGAGGCGCCTTCCGCATCGCGGTGCGCACCCAGACTCACGACTCCCTACTTCCGAACCACGCGTTCGCGCTCGACGCGCGGGATGCTGAGCCGGGCGCGCCGCCGCTCTTTCGCGGGAGTACGGACGCGAAGGCCTACTGGATCGTCGAACTCCCCGCGACTCCGGACCTCGTCCTGGATGAGAAACGACAGCTGCCCGTCACAGGGCGGATGATTGAACCCGGATTCACCGAGACCCCGTTCGAGGTGAAGCCACCACCGTCCGGCAGCCAGTTCCATCGGCTCACGCTGATCGCGACCGCGGGTTGCACGATCCGCGGACGGGTCGTCGACATGTCGGGGAGCGGCATCGAAGCCCAAGTGAGCCTGCAGCAGTGGTTCGAGCGGAACGGGGTGCGCCAGCTCAGTTCGTGCGGAAGGACTACGAGTCGACCCGACGGGACTTTCGCGCTCGACGCCTACGAGACGGACGGTGTCCTTTGGGCCGACGCCGCAGACTCCGGCTTCGGAGCGACAACGCTCGAACTGATCAATCCCGTCGCTCCTCCTCGCGACCTCACGATCGTCGTCCGCGGCGCGTCGGTGCTGCGCGGCCGAGTTTCGGATGGAATGGGAACGCCCGCGGCCGGGCTCGATGTCCTCGTTCTTCTCGCCGCGCTGGACGACGGAACCGGGGACTTCCAGCTACCGGAACCCGAGTGCTCGCTGCGCCAGAGCGATGGCCTGGGGCAGGTCCGAGTCCGCGTCGCCGCGGATGCCGACGGCCGGTTCGAGGTGCGCGGGCTGCGAGCGGGCACGTATGTCGTTCGCGCCCGCACGCCGAATCGCCAGTATCCGCACACGACGCCCTATCCGATCCTCCTGACGCAACGGCCGGTCTCGACGGACGGACCCGAGCTCGAGCTCATCTTCGGACGACCGCATCTCTTCATCCAACTCCTCGATCCCGCAGGCGATCCGCGAGTCCAGAAGCCGGGCAGCTGGTTGAGCGATGGGCTTTGGTTCAACGGTTCGGATGTGCGGCTCGCCGTCCTCGAACTGGATCCTGTCCGCGACGTCGCGAGCGACCAGTTCTCGAGCGGTGCCTCGGTCGGCGTCGGT
Source organism: Phascolosoma agassizii (assembly GCA_035593235.1). Taxonomy (NCBI): domain Eukaryota; kingdom Metazoa; phylum Annelida; class Sipuncula; order Phascolosomatiformes; family Phascolosomatidae; genus Phascolosoma; species Phascolosoma agassizii. The sequence goes on from JAVJHY011890293.1 coordinate 28,171, forward strand.
CAGTTCGTCTACGAAGCCACCCCGGACCGCGACTACGTCGTGGGAGCAATCGGTGGAGGCTTCCCTTCGACGCTCGAACGCGTGCGGGTTCCGCCGAGCGGGGGCCGAGTCGACGTCGTACTCCGTGAGCAGAACGACTTGCACTTGGGGCGCGCGACCGTCGCGGTCACGAGTGAGTCAGCCCCCGCGACGGACGACAACGTCCGCGTGACGCTCGAGGACTTCTTGACACGCGCGATTCTGCACACGGCTCGCCCGAGGCAGGGTTCAGTCGAGTTCGAGGTCCCGCCAGGTCGCTACCGCGTCGTCGCCGAGGGTTGTGCCCGAACGGGACACCACGGCGACGTGTACCTACCGCGAGAACTGGGGCGAAGCGAGATGGAGATCGAGGTCGCGGCGAGCCGGGACACGCGCGCCTCGCTCGAGTTGACCGGAGGTGGCTCGCTGCTTCTTCGCATGCACGATTCGACGCGCCCATCGGGCGGCGGAGAACCGAACACCTCGCCATCGCTGGACCGCGCCCGAACGGCTGACGTCTTCGTGCAATCGAAGGGACGACGACCGGAGCCGGTCTTTCGGAGGGACACCGATCGGAGTTTCATCTATCGCCGGACGAGCGCCTGGCCGCTCGGCTCCACCCACTCCTCACTCGTCCTCCCCACCGGTCGCTTCGAACTCGTCGGACGCCTCCCCGACGGACGCGAAGCGCGCGAGACAGTCGAGATCCGCCCCGGCGAGAGGACCGACGTCACGCTCTGGTTCTGAGGGCGCGGATCGCGCGCGTCCCTACTCCGGCATCGCCCAGCGGTGCAAAGTCAGCCGCGGGATGTCGAAGCCCCATAGCTCGTGACCGCTTGGCGAGAAGTCCCACTCGACGTGAGCGAGGTCCGTCGGTGGCTGGAAGCGTCGGAGGCTTCCGTCGGCCAGCCGCACGATCAAGAGCCCGGCGTCGTCATCGCCCACGACGGCCCATTCCTCGCAAACCCGAACCCAGCCGGCGCGGCCGTCGAGGTCGATGAGTCGGCCTCCGCGGCCTTGGGCGTCGAAGACCGCGAGTGCCGTCGTCGTATGAGTCTCGTCGACGATTGCGAACGTCGAACCGTCGGCCGCGATGTCGACACCCCGAATGTCGGTCCACCAGCGGTTGTCGGGACGACGGTCGAGCTGCGCAACCTCGATTGCCGCGTCGTCGATGAGTCGCACCGATCCCGCCCTCACGGCCCAGTACCGATGCGCATCGGGGACGAAGAGCACGTCGCCGAATCGAAGCGATGCTGTCTCGAGCGGACGACCCGACGCGTCGTGTACGAGGTATTGCTCGTGGTCCGTTGGGACGTAGAGGTGGCCGTCGACATCGACCTCCGGTTTGAAGCCGTAGACCTGCGAGGCCGGGCACGCGAAGAGGTGTCTGCCTCCGGAATCGAACACGTGCCACGTCGAAGTCCGATCGTCGCGCACGATCACCCGACCACGTGCGTCGATCGAGGCTTGCGCCGGCGTCCCCAAGCTCGTTCGCGACGGACCTTGGCCGAACGACTGCGCCGGCACGCCCGACTCGTCGTACGACGAGAGCGTCATTCCATCGCTCGCCCAAATCGTTCCCTCCGGATCGACCTCGAACGCGAAGTCGGAGTCCCAGGTGTGCAGGAGTTCGCCCTCGAGCGTCATGTGGCGCAGTTCCTCCTGGTCCGAAACCCAGACTCCGCCCGCTCCGTCCGCGCGAACACTCCACGGGTACTCGGGTTCGACGCCCCAGGACGCCGCAAGGTCGACGGTTCGCAGGTACGCACCGTCGCTCGACAGGACGTGCAGCACGTCTGCGGTGCTGTCGACGATGACGACCAGCCCCTCCCGGGTCTCGGTGACATCGGTGGGAGAGAAGAGGCTCCCCAGTCGCTGATCGGTGCCGTCGACCTGCCAACGAAGTCGGTCGTCGGGGCCGACAACGAGCAGGCTATCCGTCCCGAGCACCAAGAAGCCGCCGTCGCGACAGGCGCGGATCGAAGCGAGTTCGGGCAGCGCGAGACCACGCACTGCGCGACTCTCGCCCGTTCGCACATCGAGTCGGCGCACGGACCGCGGACCGGACTCCACGCCCCAGTCCGTGATGAGAACGAACCACTCATCGCCAACGCCGTCGTACCACGACGTGACGACGCTTGGCCCCGTCGGTACGAAGGACGAGACGGGGGTCACGAAGTCGACACCACCATCGCTGTTCAAGCGCACGTACTCGGCCACGGCTGTTTCCGCCGAGGTGCGCGGCGAGCGAATGAACTCGACGTTGCCCGCGTCCGTGAACCCGAAACTCGCGATATCGCGAATCGGCCCCTCGGCTCGCTCGACCGGCGCCTGCATCACGACCTCGCCCACGGGCTCGAGGTGGGCCGGCTCGAGGGGGACAATGACTGCCGCCTCGTCGGATCGCGGCGACGCTTGCGCGCCCGTCGCCACGAGCGCGACGTCCCACTCGCCGCCGCCGCGGGACTCGATGCGAAACGTCTCCGACTGCTCGCCCGGAGGCGTCCGCAACGTGAACGTCGCGGCTGGCGAAACGGACAGGATCGAACCGCGGACGGAAGGCTTCACTTGCGGGCGCTCGCGACGCTCGAACTTCCACACCTCCTCGCCCGCCAAGTTCACGAGCGAGAAGACATCCCCCTCGAGCTTCGTGGCGTTGTCCCAGAACCACCAGCGAAGCAGCACGAGATCCGTCGTCGGAACGGAGCGCGCGTCCGTGATCCCGATCGCCTGACGACGGGCGACGTCGATCGGCGTGGGCGGCGACCACTCCCCCAGGTTCTCGCCCGTGCTGAGCCGAAAGCGCTTCCACGGGATGCTCTTGCCGAACCCGGCGTCGGCGATCTGCATGAGGACCGCGTCGTGGTCTCCGACGAAGACGATCCGCGCCCCCGTTGGAACCGGAGCAGCACCCATCGCGAACGTGCCGCGCCGCTCGATCTGCTCGTCGACCAGCACGTCACCGGATGGAGCGAGCAACACGAGATGGAGGCTCCCGTGGTCGACCTGATTGTCGTATCCGGTCGAGTACGCGAACCCCACGACCCGTCCGTCGTTCGTAACGCTCGGCGTCCAGAGCGTAGTCGGCAGCTCGCGCTCCCACAGAACGTCGTCCCCCCGACGCATGCGATAGGACGCCGGCCCGGCTCCGTCGCGGTGCGACGGATCGACGAACAGGACGAACTCACCCGAAGGCGAAGCGAACTCCGCCGGCTGCAAAACTAGATCGTTCGCGACGGTTCCGGGCGACAGCAGAAACGAGGCGATGAGGAGCGTGGCGGTGTTCATCGGGCGCAGACGCACGTCGCGACCTGTCGCGGGATCATCGGGCAAGTGTACTCGCCGATAGACCGCAGCCCGAAACAGGTGCGGGGCGCTCGCCCACCGCAAGCGGCGAGCCGTCCGGTGCAGGGACTCAGATCTCCTTGATCGCCGCCAGGATCGAGCGCGTCGCGTGGCTCTTGTTGAGCGTGTAGAAGTGGATGCCCGGGACGCCGCCGTTCAGGAGGCGGCGGCATTGGCGGATGGCGTGCTCGATGCCGAGGGCCATCACGGACGAGGGGTCGTCTTCGTAGCGGTGCAGGCGCGCGTGGAGGTCTTCGGGGATCTGGGCGCCGCACATCTTGGTGAAGCGCTCGATCTGTGAGACGTTCGTGATCGGCATGATGCCCGGAACGATCGGGACCGTGATGCCGGCGGCGCGCGCGCGGTCGACGAACTGGAAGTAGTGCTCGGTGTCGAAGAAGAGCTGGGTGATCAGGAAGTCGGCGCCGCTCTCGACCTTGTGCTTGGTCCACTCGAGGTCGGTGTCCGGGTCCGTCGATTCGGGGTGCGCCTCGGGATAGCAGGCGCCGCCGATGCAGAGCGTGGAGCGCTCGCGCGCGAAGGCCGTCAGGTCGCTCGCGTGCGCGAAGCCGCCCTCGGCGACCACGAACTCGTCCTGGCCCTTCGGCGCGTCGCCGCGCAGGGCGAGGACGTTCTGGATGCCGCGGCTCTCGAGCTGCGCGAGGATGTCGCCGAGCTCGCCCCGCGTGTGCTCGACGCACGTGAGGTGCGCCATCGCCGTGATGCCGAGCTCGCTCTGGATGCGCGACACGAGTTCGACCGTGCGGCCGCGGCTCGCACCGCCCGCGCCGTAGGTCACGGACACGAAGTCGGGCGCGTGCATCTCGCGCAGGTCGCCGACGGTGCGCAACAGCTTGCGCGCGGCCTCGTCGGTCTTCGGCGGGAAGAACTCGAAGCTGAACGTCGGACCGCCGCGGCGGTAGAGCTCGTCGACTCTCACGCTTCGGGCTCCAGGATCTCCTCGAACTTCAAGCGGTACTCGGGCGGGATGTCGCGGCTCTTCAGGTCCTCGAGGTCGACGCACACGACGGTCATCTCGGCCTCGACGCACAGCACGTCGTCGATCTCCATCCGGTAGCGCAGTCCGAGCGAACTGCTACCGAGCTTGAAGCACGTGACCTTCACGATCGGCCGCTCGCCGAAGTGCAGCGGGTGCTTGAAGTCGACCTCGGAGTGCACGAGCGGGAAGCCGATTTGTTGCTCGCCGAGCACGTGGTAGTAGCGCCGACCGACGTGGATGTCCCACAGGTCCTCGAACGCCTCGTGCAGGTAGTCGTAGATCTTCGGGAAGTAGACGATCCCGGCGGGATCGACGTCACCGAAGCGGACTTGGAGCTGGGTTGTGAACGACTTGGTGCGAGCTTGTGTCATCGGGGGAGGCGGGTGCGTTCGAGCGCCGCGGCGGACACCCGGACGCACACCATAGACTCTCGACGCGACGAGCTGAACACCGCCGCGGGCGCATCCGCTACCCGTCCTCCCCGTACATCGACGCGTAGACGTCCGAGCCGAGCTCGGCGGCCACGTCGCGCTTGCGCTGCTCGGCCCACTCGCCGAACTCGCTCCATTGCTGCTGGAGTTGCTCGGGGTCGTTGGCCGCCGGATCGAACTCATGTTTGAGCTCGCGCTGGCGAGTCTGGAGTTCCGTGAACAGCTCGACGAAGCGCTCCTCCTGCCAGTCTGCGAGGTCGTGCTCGACCGCGAGGCTGTGTGCGGCGTAGCGCGCCTCGAACTCGAGCGTGGTGGCCAGCTGCTCCTCGCCTTCGCGCTGCGCCGCGAGCGCCCGCACGTCACGCTCCTCGTCGACCCAGGCGAGCACGAGCCCGCGCAGCTCGTCGTCCTGCGCCGGACTCTTGCGCGGCGCCGCAACGGGCTCCCGCGCCCGCTCTTACTCTTGCCCCAAAATAGACGTTCCTTTGAGTAGGGGCAGCAGCGGGAGCTGCGGAGCTGAAGGGGGGATCCGTTTCGGTGTAACCAGCCGCGCAGGTCAGGACACTTTACGGTTGCCGTTCGAAATAACCGCGGGCGCGGATGCAGAACCAGCCGTTCACCACAGCAAAAAAGGCAATCATGACGTGGCTTAGCCAGAGGTGCATGGCTTGTGACAGGTCGACCCCTTGAAATACCAATCCGAAGATTTCGGAGAGGCCCTGCAATAGTCGTCCGCCGATTCGACTCCAGGTCGAGGAGACGACGATCGCGGCGCCAATGCAGAATGCGCGTTGGTCTCCACGGGCGAAAAAAAGGCCGGTCACCAGCCAGCTAGTC